>ONZH01024577.1:0-18408 GCA_900303285.1 Rhinella marina
GCGTTCTGCGTGCTTGCAAGATTTTATATACGTGGTGTTAATACACACCGTCTGACCTGTTAGTACACGGCTGTGTACTAACAAATAAAAAAAAAAAGGCCTTTTCTTTGGCAACTGTACTGAGCGTTCTGCGTGCTTGCAAAATTATTTTATATACGTGGTGTTAATACACACCGTCTGACCTGTTAGTACACGGCTGTGTACCTAGAAATATTAAAAAACTAGGCCTTTTATTTGGCACCTGTACTGTGCGTTCTGCGTGCCTGCAAATATCTTTTATATACGTGGTGTTAATACACACCGTCTGAACTGGTAGTATACAGCTGTGAGGCAAAATATTGTAACCAAAAAAAAAAATGCGTAGGGCTAGCGGAATCGGACGTGGACGAGGACGGGGGCGCGGAAATGCTGTTGGGGGCCTTGTTGAAGCCAGTGGGGATACAATGCGTGCTGGTGAGGGGCAGCCAGGATCCCACTCATCCAGAATCCCTGCCTTTATGGGACAGTTAAGCAGGGGGCGGGTTACACCGCTGTTGAGGCCTGAGCAGGTTGAACAGGTGGTGCAATGAATAGCCGATAGCGCTTCCACACAGTTGTCCACCAGCCAGTCATCCACACAGTCTCACTCTGACCCTCCTTCCTCCACACCTGGCCAACAGAGTCATCCCACCATTGACCCTCCCAGGAGCTCTTTTCGGGTCCTTTTTCAGATGTGCCGGAAGAATCCCAGGAGCTAGCAGAGGAATTTGTTTGTAGTGATGCCCAAACACTTGAGTATTCGCCATCTCCTGCTGATGTGGACCCTGAACCAGCATCTGTTATCATGAGCGATGATGATGATGAGACGCAGTTGCCATCAAGGGAGGCTGTTGGAATGTCCAGTGGGCAAGAGGAGGAGCAGAGTGAGGAAGTGGAAGAGGAGGTGGTGGATGACGAAATGACCGACCCCACTTGGCCAGGGGTGATGTCCAGCGGGGAAAGCAGTGGAGAGGTGGTGGTCTGCGCAGCACCGAAAAAGGCAGCAAGAGGCAGAGGGATGTCCAGAGGCAGAGAGATGTCCAGAGGCAGAGGGATGTCCACAGGCAGAGGGATGTCCACAGGCAGAGGACAGTCCAGACAGAAAAGTGAGGACACAGCCAGCAGGGCCGAAGCTGTTCCCGGCAGCGGGCAGTCGCGCGAAGCTCCCCCATCGAGGCCTCGTACTTCTGTGGTGTGGAGATTTTTTAAAGTTTGTGCGGATGACAAACTGAGCGCGGTTTGCACACTCTGCCACTCAAAACTGAGTAGGGGCTCTGAGAAGAGCAATCTGACCACCTCAGGCATGCGGCGTCACTTGGAAGTCAAGCACTGGGCTGAGTGGGAGAGAGCAAACGCAATACAACCTGCGCCCGGTCTTGCTGCCACTGCCTCTTCCCCTTTGTTGTGTGCTGCCACTGCGGTCCAGACCTCCAGCCAGGACACCTCCACATCTGCCTCTGCTACTTTGGGGCCTTCTCCTTCAGCCTCCCCTTCCCCCGCCTCTTCGCCTGCACCTTCACACTCCTCGTCCCATCAACTGTCCATCTCGCAGGCGTTCGACCGCAGGCGGAAGTACGCCTCGAGTCACCCCCAAGCCCAAGCCTTAAACTGCCACATCTCCAAACTGCTGGCCCTGGAGATGTTGCCGTTTAGGCTTGTGGAGACGCAGGCCTTCCGCGACCTGATGGCGGCTGCCGCACCTCGCTATTCCGTCCCCAGCCGCCACAACTTTTCCCGGAGTGCCGTCCCCGCCCTGCACCAGCACGTGTAGCGTAACATCAGGCAGGCCCTGAGGTACGCAGTCAGCGCAAAGGTCCACTTGACCACCGACTCGTGGACAAGCGCTTGAGGCCAGGGACAATACATCTCTTTGACGGCACACTGGGTGAATGTTGTGGAAGCGGGGACGGGGTCGCAAACAGAGACGGCCTACCTACCACCCCCGCCCAGGATTGCCAGCACGGGTTCTGATAAACCCCCCTCCTCCTCCTCCTCCTCCTCCTCTGCCTTAACATCGCCCTCAGCCGCTAGCTGGAAGCGTTGCAGCACTGGCGCGGGGAGACGTCAGCAGGCGGTGCTTAAGCTCATCAGCTTGGGCGACAGGAAGCACAGCGCCCCAGAGGTGAGGGACGCCATATTGCAGCAGACGGAGATGTGGCTGTCGCCGCTGCAGCTAGGACCAGGCATGGTCGTGTGCGATAACGGCCGTAACCTGGTGGCGGCTCTGGAGCTTGCTGAACTCAATCACGTACCATGCCTGGCCCAGGTTTTTAATCTCGTAGTCCAAAAATTTCTAAAGACTTACCCCAACCTGGCAGAGCTACTGGTGAAAGTGCGGCGCTTGTGCGCTCACTTTCGGAAGTCAACTGTAGCTGCTGCTAGCTTAAAAAAACTCCAGCAACGCCTCCATTTGCCTCAACATCGGCTGTTGTGCGACCTGCCGACTCGCTGGAATTCCACCTATTCCATGTTGGCCAGGGTGTGTGAGCAGCAGAGAGCATTGATGGAGTACCAGATTATGAATCCACACGTGCCTTCAACTCAGCTCCCTCAGTTTGCCAACCACGAGTGGCCATGGATGGCAGACATATGCGATGTACTGCGTATCTTTGAGGAGTCCACCAAGAAGGTCAGCAGCGAGGACGCTATAGTGAGCGTAACCATCCCGCTCCTATGCGTCCTTAAAGAATCGCTCATCGCAATAAGGGAGAACGCATTGCACGCAGAGGAGACGGGGGTAGGAGGAGACGCAACGGAGCTACACAGTCAGACCACACTTTTGTCTGCTTCTCGGTGGCAGTTGCAGGAGGAGGATGAGGAGGAGGAGGACGACGTGGAGGTGGCTGTGGAAGAGGAGGCGGATGCTGGCGGCGAGGGTAGCAGTCAGGCTGTGTGCGTCCCATTGGTTCAGCGCGGATGGGGCGGAGAGGAAGCGGAAGAGGAGGAAATGGCAAGTGATCCTTCTGGTGGGGGCAGTGACGTCATGCCTATTCAGAGTCTGGCACACATGGCTGACTTCATGCTGGGCTGCTTTTCCCGGGACACACGTGTTGTCCGGATAGTGGAGAACAAACTGTACTGGGTCTTCGCACTCCTGGACCCCCGGTATAAAGATAACGTCTCCTCTTTTATTCCGGTAGAGGAGAGGACGAATCGATTGCTGGAATACCAGAGGGAACTCGTGCAGAACATGATGGAGATTTTCCCACCCACCATCGCTGGCGGCAGAGAGGAGAGGGTCTCCCAGAGTCCCACAACATCGATCAGGCCCACAGCCACCAGGGGAACACTCTCCAAGGTGTGGGACACGTTCATGGCACCCCCTCGTGCAACTTCCATCACTGCGGGGCCCGCTATCAGCAGGAGGGACAAGTATCGGCGGATGTTGCGGGAGTACCTGGCAGACCGTACCCCTGTCCTCCCCGATCCCTCGGCGTCCTACACTTACTGGGTCTCCAAGTTGGACACGTGGCTGGAACTGTCCCTGTACGCCTTGGAGGTGCTTGCCTGCCCTGCCGCCAGCGTGCTATCAGAAAGGGTGTTCAGCGCAGCCGGGGGCATTATAACCGATAAGCGCAGCCGCCTGTCAACCGACAGTGCCGACAGGCTGACGCTAATCAAAATGAACAGCAAGTGGATTGACCCGGACTTTGCTTCTCCAACAGTGGAAAGCAGCCAAAAGTGAAGTGCCATCTGTATGAAGTGCCATTTCCTCCTCCACCTCCTCCTCCCTTAACCGCCGTAGAATTGCTCCGTAAAAAAAAAAAAAAAAAATATTTATGGCTCACCTCTTGGGCCTACAAACAATTTTTAAGAGGTCTCACCTCTTGGGCCTACAAACAATTTTTAAGAGGTCTCACCTCTTTAGCCTCCACATAATTTTTAAGAGGTCTCACCTCTTGGGCCTACAAACAATTTTTAAGAGGTCTCACCTCTTTGGCCTCCACATAATTTTTAAGAGGTCTCACCTCTTGGGCCTACAAACAATTTTTAAGAGGTCTCACCTCTTTGGCCTCCACATAATTTTTAAGAGGTCTCACCTCTTGGGCCTACAAACAATTTTTCTCATGGCTCACCTCTTGGGCCTACAAACAATTTTTAAGAGGTCTCACCTCTTGGGCCTACAAACAATTTTTAAGAGGTCTCACCTCTTTAGCCTCCACATAATTTTTAAGAGGTCTCACCTCTTGGGCCTACAAACAATTTTTATTATGGCTCACCTCTTGGGCCTTAATACAATTGTTAAGAGGTTTCACCTCTTGGGCCTACAAACAATTTTTAAGAGGTCTCACCTCTTTGGCCTCCACATAATTTTTAAGAGGTCTCACCTCTTGGGCCTACAAACAATTTTTCTCATGGCTCACCTCTTGGGCCTACAAACAATTTTTATTATGGCTCACCTCTTGGGCCTTAATACAATTGTTAAGAGGTCTCACCTCTTGGGCCTTAATACAATTGTTAAGAGGTCTCACCTCTTGGGCCTACAAACAATTTTTCTCATGGCTCACCTCTTGGGCCTACAAACAATTTTTAAGAGGTCTCACCTCTTGGGCCTACAAACAATTTTTATTATGGCTCACCTCTTGGGCCTTAATACAATTGTTAAGAGGTCTCACCTCTTGGGCCTACAAACAATTTTTATTATGGCTCACCTCTTGGGCCTTAATACAATTTTTAAGAGGTCTCACCTCTTTGGCCTCCACTTAATTTTTTCGAGGGCTCACCTCTTGGGCCTCCATATAATTTTTTCGAGGGCTCACCTCAAGCTAACTTTGCGCACTCATTAAAATATTTTCACAACAAGGACCTAAGAGCCCTCGATGGGAGAGCTTTGTGTGGGGGCCTGTTATAGGGAAGAGATGCGGCCCTGCAGGCTCTAGCCTGCCTTCTCCATGAGCCTCTGGCCAGCCCACGGCCTCTTCCTGCCTTTTGCGGTCCTACGCATCCCTCAACATCCCCACTGCTTTACCTGCTAGACATGACACTGGGCCAGGTCGGGTCACTGACTTCGTCATACTCAACCACCTCCTCTTACACTGCCTCACTTTGCTCCAACAGCCTCCCTTGCTGGCAACTGTGTCTCATCATCGTCCCTAATCATTTTACACTTTAGTGCCCGTTCCACACCACCATCAGCTAGAGATGGAGCTTGCTCCAGTGTTTGGGCATCAGAACAAAAAAAATCCTCAGATAGCTCCTGCGATTCTTGCATGGGTGGGAACACTGGATGGGCAGGGTGGGAGGAAGGAGGGTCAGAGTGAGGTCCCTGCAGTTTCTACAGGCTATCGACGAGACTGGACTTTGTGGACTTGACTGGGTGGTGGACAGATTTAACAAATCTAGAAGGAGAAGGAGGGGTTTGCCGAGCTGTCTGTAAGGGTTGCGGAAATCCAGACAGAACCAAGGCCCAAAACTTGGGTGGGGGTAGCAGGTTTGCCCATCCCCACCTCCACAACATTCATCCAGTGTGCTGTCAGGGAGATGTAGCATCCCCGGCCTCAAACCAAAGTGTTGGTGGTCAAATGGCCTTTTGCAGTAACCGTGTTACTCGGGCGTGGATGATGTTTTGGGACATGTGCCTGGGCAAGGCAGGGATGGCACAGAGGGAAAAATAGTGATGGCTTGATTGCTTTCCCCCTTGCCTATGCCATCTGTGGTTGTCATAGGCAACGTGATTTTAAGGGGTGCAGAATTTTATCTTCTTTTTTGTCTAGTTTGGCTTGGGGTCCATGGCAATGTAGAGGAAAGAAGGTTTCCTTGTATGGTCTCACTTTACAGAGAGGTTATATTGTCTTTGGAGTGTATTGTTGAGAGGCTGTGATAGTGGCGTAATAGTGCGACTTGGGCGCGTTATATACACCCAGGCATGCTTCCCCTGCTGTCCCAGTTGCATTCCAGCAGTGTTGGCATCCTTTTCTGAGGTTTCAGGGTGGACTTGGTAACCTCCAAGTGGTCGAATTGAGATTTCCAAGTGGCGAGCATTTTTTTCCCATAGACTTTAATGGGATTCGATATTCGGTCGAATAGTCGAATATCGCGGTCTATTCGAATCGAATTTCGAACTTTCGAATATTTCACTACTAGCTCATCTCTACTGTCTACTTATCTATATATAGATTAAGACTGTATCCTTGGGGTGAAGCAAGGGTCTAAACAAGACGAGCACCCAACTTTGGCCTACAGTGGATGTGTGCTGTAACCTCAAAGAGAATGCTAGTGAACCGCACAACACAGAATTTTTCACTGTACTGTATTAAATGGATCTGAGAGAAAAAACTTATTCTCTAGACTGCGGCTAGTGTACCGCACAACACAGAATTTTTCAATGGACTGTATTAAATGGATCTGAGAGAAAAAAACGTATTTTCTAGACTGCGGCAACTGTACCGCACACCACAGAATTGTTCTCTGGACTGTAGTATATATAATTTAAAAAAAACCCAACATATTCTCTAGACTGCGGCTAGTGTACCGCACACCACACAATTTTTCACTGGACTGTATTAAATGTATCTGAGAGAAAAAACGTATTCTCTAGACTGCTGCTAGTGTACTGCACAAAACAGAATTTTTCACTGGACTTTATTAAATGGATCTGAGAGAAAAAAGTATTCTCTAGACTGCGGCTAATGTACCGCACAACACACAATTTTTCATTGGACTGTAGTCACTACATGCTGTGTCAGGCTAAATTTTTGGGTGGTTCAGCTGCTATCTTAGTCTAACCAAGCCACTCTCGGGTTCACCCCCATGCTGTAAACTGCAATCTCCATCATTTTCTGAGGTTTCCAGGTTTTCACACAACCTTCCCTGTGCAGAGCTTTGGTCCCCTGCAAAAAATGCTTGAGTCTCCCATTGACTTCAATGGGGTTCGTTATTCGAAATGAGCACCCGAGCATCGGGAAAAATTCGACTCGAATAACTAGCACCCGAGCATTTTAGTGCTCGCTCATCTCTATCCTGAACATATGTTTTGGAAACTGTCTTGAAAATGTAAAAAATTGCTGCTAATCCTATAAGGTTTCCATCATCTCCCACAAACCAAAAGTACTTTTGAAAAATGATACCAGCATAAACATAACTATTATTTGACTATAACATAACTATTTTGTGAGACATGACTATGTTTTGAAAAGAGAAAATTTCTTACCTGGGGAGGAGCATGTAGGGGCGGAAGTTACGGCGCTCCGCTGACCACATGGATCAGAGCACGATGTGAGAGCCGGTGTTTCTGGAGCTTGAATGCGCCTTGCTACTCTGACTCCGGGAAGTCTCTGGTGGTATATGTGGGCCCCTTTGCCCCTCGCCTACCTGCAGCCCTGGTCCCATCTTTATCTCTGCACCCGGCTGGGGTGAAACTTCCGGGAGAAAGGGACGGGCGGTGGCGCGTCTGCTATCGCGATACCACGCGGTTGCGTGGTTTCCAGAGAAGGCAGTAGGAAGGACGGAAAGCCAAGCGCTGCCTGCTGCTGACGGAGGGGACATGGGAGGAGATACGGAGGCGCGGTGAAGTGAATTGAGAGGACCGGAGCCGGCTGACAAGTAAAGGGGCTGGTAAAGTACCGTTGGATTGCCCGTGAATATTGGGGCCATTTATGTGAGAGGGGCCTGGGCATGTCTAAGGTCTAAATACTGCCTGAAGTTTGTGAGTAACAATATTAATATATGTACTAAAGACTGACACACTAATCAATATACTGCCCCAATTTGCCTGATGACTATATAGATATTCCATACTCTACCTGGGGAAAAGAAAAGGAGGAGAAAGGAGCGTGATAAAGGAGAAATAAGGAGAACGCTTTCTCTACTAACTCTATTAAATTCTACTTATCCTGCTGACTGATTCCCTGGTATAGTAATACCTTCTGTTTTCGATATGGCTTCCAAAATTAAGAAGAAAACTGATAGCCCTGGAAAGGAAGGGAGGGCCAAGATGGATAAATATTTGGTTTCCCCTAGTGCGGTGGCTAAAAATAAATCTGTAAAAAATGTGGAGGGGAAGAATAAAAAGGATAGCCCAGATTGCTCGGTACTACAAGACCCAGAAGATAATAATCCGAAAATGTGGGAACAAATTCTTGTGGAAGTACAAAAATGTAATATGGGAGTTGCTGCATTGACCACACAAATAGACTTAATTGGCCTTGAAATTAAGTCGATTAAAAACGATGTAAAAAAGATAAGAGAAAGATGTAAAGAAACGGAAAATCTTGTCAGCGGATTAGAAGACGATGTAGTGAAACTTAAAAAGGAAGTGGAAACGTTAAATGTGGACAAAAAGAAAATAGAGCAAAAAATGGTGGAGCTGGAGGATAGGTCTCGTAGATCTAATATTAAAATAATTGGCTTCCCAGAAGGAGCAGAGTCTAATAATATTACTAAGTTCATTGAGGACTGGCTACTATCTTACATGGGTGAAAATAAATTGTCGTCGGTATTTGCCATTGAGAGGGCACATAGAGTGCCAGGGAAGGCACTACCACCAGAGAACTTTCCGAGACCTATAATAGCAAAAATTTTGAACTATAGGGATAGGCTGGCTATAATTAATAGATCCAGGGATCAGGGTGCCATTATGTGGAATGATGCAAAAATTTCTGTTTTTCCTGACTTTGCTGTGGAAACACAGAAAAAAAGAGCAACCTTTGTCCAGGTTAAAAAAAAGATTAAGACGGGCAAAAGTAAAATATGGGTTGCTCTTTCCAGCAAAACTTAGAATTGAATGTGATGGAAAAGCTATTTTTTTTACAGATCCAGAAGAAGCTGCTAATTGGCTGGACTCTCAGGGTTATGCTAAGGACTGTGATTGATCCATGTACGGTCAGGTTATATTATTGTTAGAAACTCGTTGATGGTTATAATTGACGGGATACAAAGGGGTTGGGGGTTGGGAAGGGAGGGAGAAAGTGTTTTTTTTTTTTTTTTTTGTTCTCCCCCCTAGAGACAGAGGATGAGTACAAAAATATTGGTATGGAATATTAGAGGGTTGGACGATAGACTGAAGAGGGTGGCGATTTTTGAAAATATTAGAAAATATATGCCTGCAATTGTGTGCTTTATTGAGACTCACCTCACAAAGGATTCAGTAGATCGATTAAAAAAGGGTTGGTTTAAAGAATATTATCACACTTTTCACACTAATTATTCTAGAGGGGTTAGTGTTATGATACACAATAAAATAAATTGGGATCTTATTAATAAGAAAGAGGATGCAGAGGGTAGATATATTATATTACATGGGAAGTTAGGTTTATTAGAATGTATTTTGATTTTTTTATACATACCACCCCCGTACTCGCCCTCTGTCTTTAGGGAGATAATGATGTATTTGGGTAAGAAACACGGTGATTGTTTAACGCTAATTTTAGGAGATTTTAATTGTGTATTTAATGATTTAAAGGATAGATTACGGGTAAGGGGCCATATAAATAAAATAAGTAATTCACCCATAAGAAAATTTTGTGAAGAGTTTGGATTCATAGATGTATGGAGGGAAAAGAACCCAGAAACACAAATTTACTCATGTTATAATAAGACGAGTAAAACCCTGTCCAGAATAGATTATGTTTTATGTAATCGTAATTTTGAAAATAAAATAGACAAGGTATCTTATTACCCGAGGAATGTTTCAGATCATTCACTATTGAAAGTAGAGATTAGTAACGTAGTGCCTAGCCCCAGGAGGGAAATAAGTATAAATGCCCATTGGTTTACACTCTTGGAAAAGGATAAGGAAATAGAGAAAGAGATTAAGCTCTTTTTTCAGAATAACATAGGCTCCACTAAGGATAGCTATGTTTGGGAAGCGTTTAAGGCTTTCTTTAGGGGTTATATGAGCTTTATAATTAAAAAAAAGAAAAAGGTATTTATAAAAGAAGAGCTAGAGCTGGAAAGGAAGTTACAGGATGCAGAGGCTAGGTATATTAAAAATCAAAATGAGGATAACAAAATAAAATGGGATGAGGTACAACAAGAGTATAATAATCTCATTAGAGATAAGGCCAAGAATAAAATCTTCTTTATGAATAAACAGAGATACTTTCAGGGAGGTACTCCAAATAAATGTTTGATTAATATGTTGCAAGTTAGACAAGTAAAAAAAGATATATTGGCAATAAAGACCGACAACGGACAGATAGTGAATAAAGAGAACAAGATTATGGATGTCTTTTATTTTTATTATTCTAGATTATATCAAACAGAATTGAAAAAATCTCTGGCTGAAATTGAAAGATATCTTGAGGCAATATCATTCCCGAAGCTATCAGAAGAATATAGACGTGAGCTGGGGAGTATGATAGAGGTAGAAGAGATTGATGAGGCGATAAAAGGTATGGGGTCTAACTCGGTGCCGGGTGGAGATGGCTTTACCATGGAGATATATAAGAGATTCGCCAAGGAGCTTGTGCCAATGCTGGGTAGAACTCTGCACTCGGCCTTAGCCGACGGCAGACTTCCGGACTCTATGTTGAAAGCTAAAATTATTGTACTACCAAAGGTAGGAAAAGATTTGTTAGAGGTAGAATCCTATCGTCCAATATCATTATTATGTACAGATGTAAAGATTTTGGCCAAAATCCTGGCGAACAGATTAGGGAAAAAAATAGGGGGCTTGATCCACCCGGACCAGTGCGGCTTCATACCTGGGCGAGACACTAAGATGAACCTGTCTCGTGTGTTTAGAAATATCCAGTCCTGTCCGCCGGGAGGCTCCCACTCCATTCTGTCACTTGATGCCACGAAGGCGTTTGACAGGATGGAGTGGGAATTTCTTTGGACAGTTATGAGAAAGTTTGGGTTAGGGGAAGAGTATATAAAGATGGTTAAATTACTGTATAGAGATGTATCGGCATCAGTGATAGTGAATGGTAGAGAAACGGCTACATTTGCACTGTCTAGAGGTACTAGACAGGGTTGTCCTCTGTCCCCCCTATTGTTTGCCTTGGGTGTTGAGCCATTGGCTATTATTTTAAGATCAGACCAGAGGATTAGGGGATTTGGCCTTGGCGGGACAGAGGACAAATTAAGCCTCTATGCAGATGACATATTAATGTTTGTGGAAGACCCAGATATACAGCTGGGGAAAATAATGGAAATAATCCAGAATTTTGGGGAGTACTCAGGCTTATTAATAAATTGGACGAAGTCGGTTCTTTTGCCATTAAGCAAACCATACTTGGGGTCTTGGGGCAACTTAAAAATTCTACAGTGTACTGACTCTCTTGAATATCTAGGTATAAATATTTCCAGTAAGATTGGGCAGTATGAGAAACTGAATATAGGACCCTTATTAAAAGAAGCGGGAAAGAAAACTAAGTTTTGGAATTTAATGCCATTGGCTATGGCTGATAGAGTTATGATGGTGAAATCCATATTGATGCCAAGTTTTTTGTATGCAATTACCGCTGCCCCTATCTGGTTGCATGAGGGAATTTTCAAAAAGATCCATGTAATATTTAATAAATTTTTATGGGGACGGAAGCGTGCAAGAATGAAGTATGAGTTATTAACAAAAAATAAAAAAGATGGGGGTTTAGCATTACCAGATTTACAATTATGTTATATTGCAGCAAAAATTCAAGTATTAGTAGATTGGGAAAAGAATATTGATATGAAAAATTGGATAGCACGGAGTAAAGGGTTACATTTAGATATCTTTATGACACTGGAAGGTGAGAATGTGGGAAAAGTGGAGAAAGAGGACTTAATTAAGGAAGCCTATATTAAAACGTGGGGATTGTTGAAGAAGCTGCAGAAACGAAGGCATCAATATGAATTTGCCCCACTTTGGTTTAATAAGAATTTGGTCGAAATATATAAACTTAAGCAGTTAAAACATCTTACTGAATGTGGTATCTTGGGGATTAAGGATATTATGAAGGAGGGGGAAATTAAAGAGTGGACGATGGTACAAAGAGAGTTTGGGGTTACCTCGAGAGCTTGGTTTGAATATATGCAATTGAGAGATGCACTTATTGGAACTAAAAATAGAGAAGCACTTGAGGTAATCCCGGAGGATTGTTTGATTAATGTGTTACGTAATAAGAAGCTCCCTGTTAGAAAACGGTTGTCTAGAATATATGCCGAACTTTTGGGTTTAAAGAAGGAGAAGGAGGAATTTAAGAGTAGTGGCAAAAAGATATTGGGATAATCTCTGACTCCCAATGGAAGGTGATCTATAGAAATATAAGCCTAAGTTCGGAGAATAAAAATCATCAGTTGATACAATTTAAAATAGTTCAAAGGTTATATCTGTCTCCTTGCTTCTTAAAAAAAATTGGTTACAGGCAGGAGGATGATTGCCCCAGGTGCAAACAGAAGAAGGCAGATATGATCCATATGATATGGTCTTGTGGAGAATTAGAGTATTATTGGAAAGGGATCCTAAAAAAAATTGAGGATGATTTAAAGATTACAATACCTCCTTTTCCAGTATTATGTATTCTGGGTGACGATTCCGATCTTATAATTGAGAAGAAAAAAAAAATGGTATTGAGGTACTTGTTTCTAGGTAGATATGTAATAATAAGAAACTGGATGAATATAAATACACCGGAATTAAGTGCATGGATTAAAATGGTGGATAGGATTGCTAAATTTTATGAGAAATAAGGGTTTTTTTCTTTTTTTTTTTTTTGTTTTGTTTTGTTTTGTTTGTTTCACTCTCTCTCTCCTCCTCCTACCCTGGAGGTACAGGGTTGGGGGTGGGTTATGGGTAATTTATATGTGTATGAGCGATAAAAGTACTTTATTTGTATGTTGTTGGAAAGATAAATAAAAGATTAAAAAAAAAAAAAAAAAGAACATTTCAAATTTTGAAGACTGCAAATTTTTAAACATTTTTGTTTAATTTTAGATTTTTTATAAATAAAAATGAAATATATTGACAAACTTTACCACTGTACTTTAAAATAATGTACAATGTGTAACAAAAATAAGCATTATCAAAATTACACATTCCAGATTTGAAAAATGGGATTGCTTACTGAAGGCCATAATAGATTGCATGCTTGGTGGATTAAGCGCAACTATACTATACTTTCTTTTGCAACTCTAGTACGTGAAGCAGAATCGTCGGCATCCTAGATACTGTACTCAAAGCAAATTTTTGAAATCTGCAAAGTAGTTTAAGGTAACAAGAAGGTTATAAATAGAGATGAGGATTAAAAATTTGATTTGGCTGTTTTGCCAAAGTTCACAAAGAAATTTGATCAGTTATAAATTACTTTGTCACGAATTGCATTGCAATTGGGTTCAGTGGTGAGCGCTGCAAATGCCGCGTTCAGTGCTGTGGACTTTCAGGAGTTATTCAGGGCTTAAAAACAAATAAAATATATGTCTCATCTAGAGTTGAGCGAACGTGCTCGTAACGAGCACTGTACTGCTTGGATCCCCTGCACTCGCATGGGAACAGTCATCCGGATCCGTCCTCCTCACCCGACAGATCCGGATGCCTGCGCCCATGCGAGCGCAGGGGATCCGAGCAGTACAGTGCTCGTTACGAGCACGTTCGCTCAACTCTAGTCTTATCCATTTGCTTGTTGAGAGACCATCGAGGCCATCTTGATTGAATAAACGCACTGAATCTCACGTACGCTGACTGATGACATCAGCTCGTCATCTGACTGATGACAGCGCGAGAGAGATGTGGTGCATTTTCTTCATTCAGGATGGCGGCGACGGCCTCTACGCGAGCAAATTGATGCGGTATGTATTTTTATTGTTTTTTACTGCCATTTCAGGAAAAATTGATTCATTACTAGAGATGAGCGAGCACTAAAATGCTCGGGTGCTCGTTATTCGAGTCGAACTTTTCCCGATGCTCGGGTGCTCGTTTCGAATAATGAACCCCATTGAAGTCAATGGGAGACTCGAGCATTTTTGCAGGGGACCAAGGCTCTGCCTAGGGAAGGCTGGGTAAAAAACTGGAAACATCAGAAAATGATGGAAACACCACGGAAATGGACAGGAAACAGCAGAGGCAGCATGCATGGATGCCTCTGAGGCTGCCTCATCCCACCATTACCCCAAATTCTCAGGCAACAGCCTGGTGATTACCCTCATGGCAATTGTGCTCACCTAGACCAAGAAAGGCGAGGCAAATACCCATCACATGTTAGGGAAGCACCCAACTAGGTGCAACGAAGGTCCATCACCGCCTGCAGGTGACACCACTGCTCATGCTGGCACTGCTGTGCTATCCCCCTCCCCACGACGCAGGCATAAGCCTGACACATCATGGTGACAGCGTAGTGACACCAACAAGTGACCAAGTTATATTGAGGTAGCAGTCAAATGTCTGTAGGCGAGCCTTCAAAAAAAGTTGACCTTCCTAAAAAATTGTTTAGGAGTGTCTGTAGTTGACCCTTCTGTAAAATATGGCTGGCATGGTGGGAATATATAGGTTTTGCGTCACAGACAGTCCACTGCACCGTTACATTTTATTCATCATTGCCAATTACTTATTCACTAACTGTTGTCTGGCAATAATAAAGGGTAAGGTGAATACACTGTGGAAGAAAAGTGTCATCCTCCTACAATTCTACACTTGCTCTCAATTGAAAAGGGGATATTCTCGCCGTGGCCTTCCTTCTGCGGACGACAGAGGTGGTGTACCTACTGACAGCCTGACCGAACACGATGGCAGACGGGGAGACACTCCCTCATGTAAAATTGTTTTTGAGTGTCTGCGGTTGACCCTCCTGTAAAATATTTTTTTTCCCTGTTATTAGTTAATGTACAACCCATGGCTGGCATGGTGGGAATATATAGGGAAGCACCCAACTAGGTGCAACGAAGGTCCATCACCCATGCCCATGCTGGCACTGCTCTCCTATCCCCAGCCACATGACGCAGGCATAAGCCTGACACAGCATGGCGGTGACACCAACAAGTGACCAAGTTAGATGAGGTAGCAGGTGAGCCACCCAAAAGCATCCTCCAAGTGGGCAGTACATGGCTTGAGGCCATGCTGGCACTGCTCTCCTATCCCCAGCCACATGACGCAGGCATAAGCCTGACACAGCATGGCGGTGACACCAACAAGTGACCAAGTTAAATGAGGTAGCAGGTGAGCCACCCAAAAGCATCCTCCAAGTGGGCAGTACATGAGTGGCCCCAGGGTCAGACTCGGTCAGAGTATGTGAAATGTTCAGGGTGGCCGAACGCCGGGCTCGACAGCGGACCCGTTTCGGGTTATCAATTGTCGAAATGTTGGCTGACATCAAGTTTAGTATCTGTTCTTATCAGTTGCTGTGGCTGTTGGTGGTAAAGTGGTGAGCATAGCTGCTTCCCAAGCAGTTGACCCGGGTTCGATTCCCGTCTATCGCAGGAGGCAATTAATAGAAGAACCAAAAAAAATCAGTACAATATCTAATACGTCCCCTACCCGGGTAAATTGTTTGGAGAAAGGGTCTGTAGGTGGGGGGGAGGAGGTTGAGCTGGAAGAGCCAGAGGAGTGCCCCCTGGGCTAGCGTGTGTGGTGGTGACAACAGCCGGATGTAGTTAGAATGACGACGCAGGACCCCAACTTAAAAAATTAGCATCAATTGGTACAATTGTCAATTATGAGCTCGATCAAGTGTGGCATGTGTTCTATGTATTCTTCTCAGTTTAATACCGTATATGGCAGCTATCCGGAAAAATAGTTTGGAGAGAGAGAAAGATAGGAAAAAGATGTAAATTGTTTGTAGAGAGGGCCTGTAGGTGGACCTTTGGAAAAATTGTTTGGAGAGAGGGCCTGTAGGTGGACCTCTGGAAAAATTGTTTAGAGAGAGGGCCTGTAGGAGGACCTCCGGAAAAATTGTTTGGAGAGAGGGCCTTTAGGTGGACCTCCGGAAAAATTGTTTGGAGAGAGGGCCTGTAGGTGGACCTCCGGAAAAATTGTTTGAAGAGAGGGCCTTTAGGTGGACCTCCGGAAAAATTGTTTGAAGAGAGGGCCTTTAGGGGGCCCTCCTGAAAAATTGTGGTAAAACAGTGCCAGTTGGACCTCTAAAATATGGCGTTTTTTTGGTCAGCGTTAGGCAAAGACGACATGGAGGAGGAGGAGGAGGAGTAGAGAAGAGGAATCGGATACATAAGTAATGTAAATCTTTAGCTGCTTTCCCCCGGAGGAGATTTGAATTCCGGTGAAATCCAGCCTGTCAGCACTTTCAGTTGACAGGCGTGTACGCTTATCGGTGATGACGCCACCAGCTGCACTGAATACCCGCTCTGACAGCACGCTAGCGGCAGGGCAGGCCAGCACCTCCAAGGCGTACAGCGCCAGTTCAGGCCACGTGTCCAGCTTTGAAACCCAGTAGTTGTATGGAGCAGAGTGATCGCTATGGACATTGGTATGGTCAGCTAGGTACTCCCTCACCATCTTTCTGTACAGCTCCCCCCTACTCTGCCTAGACTGGGGACAGGTGACAGTGTCTTGCTGGGGTGACATAAAACTGGCAAAGGCCTTGGAGAGCGTTCCCCTGCCAGTGCTGGACAAGCTGCCTGCTCGCCTACTCTCCCCCGCTACTTGGCCCACAGAACCATGCCCTCTGCCGCTAGCGGCGTCAGATGGGAAGGATTGTTTCAGCTTGTGCACCAGGGCCTGTTGATATCTATTCACTCTCATACTCCTTTCCTCTGCAGGGATGAGAGTGGAAAGGTTCTGCTTGTACCGTGGGTCCAGGAGAGTGAACACCCAGTAATCGGTGTTTGAAAAAATACTTCTAACACAAGGGTCACGGGATAGGCAGCCTAACATGAAGTCTGCCATGTGCGCCAGAGTCCCAACACGTAAGAATTCCCTCTACTCACTGGCCTGACTCTCCATTTCCTCCTCCTCCTCCTCCTCCAAGTCCTCCTCTTCAGCCCATACACGCTCAAGAGTTAAGGACTGAGCACTGGTACCCTCTTCTGTCTCGCCGACATTCTCCTCCTCTTCTTCCTCATCCTCATCCCCCTTCTCCGATACGTGCTGAGAAACAGACCGGAGGGTGCTCTGGCTATCAAGCGACGTATCTTCCTCCACCGTCTCTTGTGACAAGCGCAAAGCATCCGACTTCATGCTGAGCAGTGAGTTTTTCAACAGGCAAAGCAGCGGGATGGTGAGGCTGATAATGGCGGCATCGCTGCTGACCATCTGTGTTGACTCCTCAAAGTTGGTCAACACCTGGCAGATATCAGACATCCACGTCCACTCCTCATTGTAGACTTAAGGTATCTGAGTGACCTGACTACCAGTTCTGGTGGAAGTTGACATCTGGCAGTCTACAATCGCTCTGCTGGTAAACTCTGGATAACATGTTTAATGTCGAATTCCATCTCGTGGGCACGTCGCACAACAGTCGGTGAGCGGGCAGTTGTAGGCGGTGTGCTGCCCTGAGAGTGGCAGCATCTGTTGTTGACTTGCGGAAATGCGCACAGATGCGGCGCACCTTGGTGAGCAAATCAGACAGATTGGGGTATGTCTTGAGGAACCGCTGAACTATGAGATTGCACACGTGGGCCAGGCATGGCACATGTGTCAGTCTGCCGAGTTGCAGAGCCGCCACCAGGTTACGCCCGTTGTCAACCACAACCATGCCTGGCTTGAGGTTCAGCGGTGCCAGCCACACATCGGTCTGCGCCGTGATGCCCTGCCCTGTAACAGCTCTTGGGCGGTGTGCCTTTTCTCACCTAAGCTCAGCAGTTTGAGCACCGCCTGCCGGCGCTTACCCACGGCACTGCTGCTGCGCCTAGAGCTACCGACTGGAGGCGCCGTGCCCACGGATGGTAATTCGGTGGAGGAGGAGGGGTCGGAGGAGGAGGCATAGTACGTCTGAGAGACCGTGACCGAGGTATGCCCCGCAATCCTCGGTGTGGGCAGTACATGAGCGGCCCCAGGGTCAGTCTCGGTCCCAGCCTCCACCAAGTTAACCCAATGTGCCGTCAGTGAGATATAGTGTCCCTGCCCGGCAGCACTTGTCCACGTGTCCGTGGTTAGGTGGACCTTCTCAGAAACAGCGTTGGTCAAGGCACGGATGATGTTCTCTGACACGTGCTGGTGTAGGGCTGGGACGGCACATTGGGAAAAATAGTGGTGGCTGGGGACCGAATACCGAGGGGCAGCCACCGCCATGAGATTGCGAAAGGCCTCGGTCTCTACCAGCCTAAAGGGCAGCATCTCCAGGCTCAGCAATTTGGAGATGTGGACGTTGAGGGCTTGGGCATGTGGGTGGGTGGAACTGTATTTTCTCTTGCGCTCCAGCGTCTGCTGTAAAGACAGCTGAACGCTGCGCTAGGACACATTGGTGGACACTGTGGAGGATCATGGAGGCGAAGGTGTGGTTTTCCGGTGGGAGGCGCTCGTGCCGGGGTCCTGGGCAGGGGGGTTGACTAGCAGAGGCAGCGAGTGACACAGGGGAAGGAGCA
>ONZH01024578.1:0-64960 GCA_900303285.1 Rhinella marina
GCTTAGAACCACCATATTGTTGCAGCCGTGTCTCTTTCGGGGCACAAGTACCGTGCCCACAGCCAAGAAGTATTGTAAGACTGATACATTTTACCTGCACTGGTACACTGTAACAAACGATCATCGCAGGGGAGAGATTTTGCTGCTGATGTGTTGTTCAGACTGGATACAATTGTAACAAACCAGGTCAGGATGTAAACAAGCGTGTTCTCATTCTCTCACAGCAAGCAGAGATCCTGAAACTGGGGAGGAATTGAAATCCAAAGTATTAGACGGTTGCAGAACTGATGTGTATAGGGGAGGGGGGTCTGGTCGTCTATGGGAGGTGGGGGGATCCTCAGCAGGCGCCACGGCTTCCTATGGTACGGGCGCTCTGCCTCTCTCTTTACATTGCAGCCGGTGATGCGAACTGAACTGGGAGAAACTAGAGCATAAAAACATGTAATAATGGAAGTTGCAGCGAGGAGCGTCAAGCAGATGGGGCCTTCCACCCTGATTTATTTTTTCCTGCTAAATATAGAGTATTTTCATTAGAATGACCCTGGGGCCGGAGGAGAGGGTGTCAGGCGTCATCGGGGCACGCCGCCCTCCCTGTTTTAGTCCATTTCTACTCTCTGCAGGTGCAGACTTGGAGGGGGGATCACGTATCGATCTATGGACAGGAAATGATACAAGTCGAAACATTGTTGCATCTGTCAGTGTGTCCCTCCAGCACCAAGAACTCCCTACAGGGGGCGGGGCCAAGCAGTCGTAAAATATGGATCAACAATCCTACCGCCATATTGGGCACTATTAACACTATAAGGGCTCATGCACACCGACCGTATGTATTTTGCAAGCTGTAAAAAACGGTCCGCAAAAAATACGGATGACGTCCGTGTGCATTCCGTATTTTGCGGAATGGAACAGCCGGCCCCTAATAGAACAGTCCTATCCTTGTCCGTAATGTGGACAATAATAGGACGTGTTCTGTTTTATTGCGGAACGGCCATACGGAAACGGAATGCCCACGGAGTAACTTCCATTTTTTTTCAGACCCATTGAAATGAATGGTTCCACATACAGTCCGCAAAAAAAATGAACGGACACGGAAAGAAAATACATAATAGGACATGTACCCTTGGGCTCATGCACACGAACGTATTTTCCTTTCGTGTCCGTTCCGTTTTATTTGCGGATCGTATGCGGAACAATTCATTTAAGTGGGTCCGCAAAAAAACGGAAGTTACTCCGTGTGCATTCCACGTGTCCTTATTTCCGTTCCGCAAAAAAAATAGAACATGTCCTATTATTGTCCGTATTATGAACACGGATAGGACTGTTCTATTAGGGGCCGGCTGTTCCGTTCCACAAAATACGGAATGTACACGGACATCATCCCTATTTTTTTTTGCGGACCGTAAATTATATACGGTCGTGTGCATGAGCCGTTAAAGGAACATTCCAGAGAAAGAATAAGACACTGTGCTCTGCCTAGTGCAGGCCCTGAGGGGCGGAGCATGACACAAGGATTCTCTCTTTAATGCCTTGCTCCGCCTCCCCAGCACAAAACACAGTAGACCAGCAAGCGCACCGTCTCTCCATATAGGGGACTCTGAGACCCCGTTCTTCAGATGGTCGGACCCCCAGTGATCTGACATTTATTTCCAACCCTGTGGTTATGTGATTAATGTTTTTCATGGAATAATCCATTAAATAGGGTCATATAATCCTTATTTTTATTTGGCACCATTTCTAGTGCTCTGGATGCAGCCAGCAGTGTAAAGCATGGAGGTTTCCATTTTGCCATGACAATATCCAGGGTTATATAGGTCAAGATGTAGCAAAATTTGAGTAATCCTGGATCTGAAAATCCCAAAATTCTAATAGTCCGAACACATGTGTCTGGTATAGAAATTAAAGAAAATTTCATCAGGACTCTCTCCAAACCATAAGGCGACTCACTGCAGCCATATAGCGGTCTAATCAGATTGTAACTGTAGCATCTCATTTTGGGCTGCAGGAAATTTGAAATACGTTTCAAGCCGCGTGATCATCATGAATCTCAATATCAATTGTAAGTCAGTGTTATTTAGACTTTGTGCAGTGCAGTTAGATATGGCGCTATTATTTAATTACGGTATGGCGGTATGTACTTGTGAGACTCTGATACATGCATCCTGTATAGTTTATGCCGCAGTGTATAGCACTGGTATTTAGACAACTGTATGGAAGTGTTATGTGAGCACTATATGGCGGATATACTTTGGCACCCTACAGATTAGTTATTTCTGCGCTGTAGTATAGCGATCACCCTGAATCCTGAACGTAGTCAGAATTAGTAACCCCTCAAGGTGGCCAGGTGTTAGGGTGCAAACATGGGTGCAAAAACTGATTCATTCTGCATTTCCTCCGATTTTTTTCGTTTCTGCCTCCTTTTCTTGGTGCCTTTTTAATATTGAACTAATCAACAATTTGTGTAGGAAATGGCGCCTCCCCGAGCCCCGATCAGCAGGTGCTAAAAATAAAAAAAATTAAAACATTCTGTTTTCCTCCAAAGCTGAATCATCACTTTTACCTGAATAACACCTTCTGCTCTCAAGTTTGAGACTTTTATTTATTTTTTAACAGGTTATGACATCATCAAGTGCGCGCACAAGGCGTAAGTGTCAGATTGTGAGGGGTTTTGTTTATACATAAGACACATGGTGTTTTTCAATTCCTGCAATCGACTTAAATATTCATAGTTATTCTACAATTTTATGTGTTTGGTCCTTTCAAGGCCATGAATATAAGTATTATAAAACTGCCTTCAATTTACAAGAGTATTACTACCATAATACTGCTCCTATGTACAAGAATATAACTACTATAATACTGCTCCTATGTACAAGAATATAACTACTATAATACTGCTCCTATGTACAAGAATATAACTACTATAATACTGCTCCTATGTACAAGAATATAACTACTATATAATACTGCTCCTATGTACAAGAATATAACTACTATAATACTGCTCCTATGTACAAGAATATAACTACTATAATACTGCTCCTATGTACAAGAATATAACTACTATAATACTGCTCCTATGTACAAGAATATAACTACTATAATACTGCTCCTATGTACAAGAATATAACTACTATAATACTGCCCCTATGTACAAGAATATAACTACTACTATAATACTGCCCTCCTATGTACAAGAATATAACTACTATAATACTGCCTCCTATGTACAAGAATATAACTACTATAATACTGCTCCTATGTACAAGAATATAACTATAAATACTATACTATACTGCTCCTATGTACAAGAATATAACTACTATAATACTGCTCCTATGTACAAGAATATAACTACTATAATACTGCCTCCTATGTACAAGAATATAACTACTATAATACTGCTCCTATGTACAAGAATATAACTACTATAATACTGCTCCTATATGTACAAGAATATAACTACTATAATACTGCTCCTATGTACAAGAATATAACTACTATAATACTGCTCCTATGTACAGAATATAACTACTATAATACTGCTCCAAGATATAACTACTATAATACTGCTCCTATGTACAAGAATATAACTACTATATACTGCTCCTATGTACAAGAATATAACTACTATAATACTGCTCCTATGTACAAGAATATAACTACTATAATACTGCTCCTATGTACAAGAAATATAACTACTATAATACTGCTCTCCTATGTACAAGAATATAAACTACTATAATACTGCTCCTATGTACAAGAAATATAACTACTATAATACTGCTCCTATGTACAAGAATATAACTACTATAATACTGCTCCTATGTACAAGAATATAACTACTATAATACTGCTCCTATGTACAAGAATATAACTACTATAATACTGCCTCCTATGTACAAGAATATAACTACTATAATACTGCTCCTATGTACAAGAATATAACTACTATAATACTGCTCCTATGTACAAGAATATAACTACTATAATTACTGCTCCTATGTACAAGAATATAACTACTATAATATACTGCTCCCTATGTACAAGAATATAACTACTATAATACTGCTCCTATGTACAAGAATATAACTACTATAATACTGCCTCCTATGTACAAGAATATAACTACTATAATACTACTGCTTCCTATGTACAAGAATATAACTACTATAATACTGCTCCTATGTACAAGAATATAACTACTATAATACTGCTCCTATGTACAAGCTCCTAATATAACTACTATAATACTGCCTCCTATGTACAAGAATATAAACTACTATAATACTGCTCCTATGTACAAGAATATAACTACTATAATACTGCTCCTATGTACAAGAATATAACTACTATAATACTGCTCCTATGTACAAGAATATAAACTACTATAATACTGCTCCTATGTACAAGAATAATATAACTACTATAATACTGCTCCTATGTACAAGAATATAACTACTATAATACTGCTCCTATGTACAAGAATTATAACTACTATAATACTGCTCCTATGTACAAGAATATAACTACTATAATACTGCTCCTATGTACAAGAATATAACTACTATAATACTGCTCCCTATGTACAAGAATATAACTACTATAATACTGCTCCTATGTACAAGAATATAACTACTATACTACTATAATACTGCCTCCTATGTACAAGAATAATAACTACTATAATACTGCTCCATATGTACAAGAATATAACTACTATAATACTGCTGCTCCTATGTACAAGAATATAACTACTATAATACTGCTCCTATGTACAAGAATATAACTACTATAATACTGCTTCTATGTACTACAAGAATATAACTACTATAATACTGCTATCTATGTACAAGAATATAACTACTATAATACTGCTCCTATGTACAAGAATATAACTACTATAATACTGCTCCTATGTACAAGAATATAACTACTATATAATACTGCTTCCTATGTACAAGAATATAACTACTATAATACTGCTCCTATGTACAAGAATATAACTACTATAATACTGCTCCTATGTACAAGAATATAAACTACTATAATACTGCTCCTATGTACAAGAATATAACTACTATAATACTGCTCCTATGTACAAGAATATAACTACTATAATACTGCTCCTATGTACAAGAATATAACTACTATAATACTGCTCCTATGTACAAGAATATAACTACTATAATACTGCTCCTATGTACAAGAATATAACTACTATAATACTGCTCCTATGTACAAGAATATAACTACTATAATACTGCTCCTATGTACAAGAATATAACTACTATAATACTGCAGTAGAAGCGTCGCCTGTCTCGGCAGTGGAGCGGTATATTTTGTATGACAGCTTGTTATGTCGTTGAGCGGCGTACATCACACCTAATTACAATGCTGAGATGACGGCTGCTGCGTTCTGCTGGTGACTGACACTTGACTGGTTTGATACTGGGAGACATTCCGCTGATTGATGGGTTTACTGGGTGAGACTGGCAGAGATACCAGGGAAGGTTTAGTGAAGATTTTTTTTTTACTACAACATTCATTGTGGATTTCAAAAACCGCATCAGCTTTCATTACATCTGATGTGTGTTTAAATCCGCAGTATAGTCACTATTAGTCCCTATGACAACACTTGCTGTCATTCTGCTAAGAATCATGGTTATCATAGGGGCGGTAAAGCTCCCAGCAGCCAATCAGAATCCAGCTGCCATCCGTTTGGTGTGTATATAAGACTGTAGCAAGCCTCTGCTTAGCTGATGAAGCTGCAGTGTCCCTATGACAACACTGAACTGCAGGAGCTCAGGGCCAGGAAGTGTTGTCATGGGGGTACAGACCCAGGATCATCTCTTCTTGATAAATACCATATTGAGTGAGAATTTTCAAAACATTATTTTTGTATTTTTAATTCTAATAGCCCTATTTAAAGCTTGTTCTCTAGTCACTACCAGAGCTGCGTAAAAATTCTGCCGATTCCCTTTATACCAGAAAACGCTGCTCTGTTTATTTTCAGACCGTTGCTACAATGTTACATCACATAACAGAGAACTTGTTTTTGAATGCAGCTCTGGATGTGACTGGAGTACGGCATGATTTAAAGCTACAGTATGTTTCATTTTAACTTTCTGAAAATAAACACGCCCCTCCGAAACAATATGCAAATAATACGTCTTGTCCAAAGGGTCATGTGACAGAAATACTGAATACATTAGATTTTTTTATTATTCTTAAAGTGACAGTATCAGAAAATTTCTATAAAAATCATATAAAAGAAGACATGGGTCCATCTCCGGGTCCTTTCCTATCGAAAGGGGCGGGGTTAAATTAAAGGGGCGCCATACTTAATGTTGGTCAATTGAGGACTCTCCCCTCAAAAGTAGAAACTAATCAGGGTCTATCAACTCTTAGACATCTGCCCCTTTAAGACATTAGGGGTGGGTCTGTCAGCAGAGTGTTGACAGATTCCAAGTGGCAACCAGCAGATTTGTGCTTGCAGCTCTGGATGTGACTGGAGTATAGAACAATCCTTTTTTACACAGTTGTTTGGCTGCAGATGGACTCGTTATTTCCTTGAAGTTTTCTGATTTACTTCTTAGGATTTCACTTCCACATAAACTTAATGGGTCGGTTAACTGGTTAATTTAAAGGGTCAATAAACCAACATACTGACGACTTCCTTTACATATAGTATAATGTCTATTATCTGGCAGTGTGCACCTTCTTACATTGACTATATGGCAGTGTGCACCTTCTTACATTGACTATATGGCGGTGTGCACCTTTTTAGGGTGATTATATGGCAGTGTGCACCTTTTTACGGTGATTATATGGCAGTGTGCACCTTCTTTCAGTGATTATATGGCGGTGTGCACCTTTTTACGGTCATTTATATTGCGGTGTGCACCTTTTTAATTATATGGCGGTGATTTATATGGCAGTGTGGCACCTTTTTATTCTTACAGTGATTATATATGGCAGGTGTGCACCTTCTTACGGTGATTATATGGCGGTGTGCACTTTCTTTAAGTTAATGGCAACCTTTGTTTATATGCGGCGTGCCTTCTTTGGGGGCAGTGTTCCTTTCTTACATGATTATATGGCAGTGTGAACCTTCTTCTGGTGATTATATGGGCTGTGCACTTTTACGTGTGATTATATGGCACACCTTTTTTGATTATATGGCGTTGTGCAACCTTATATTGAATTATATGGCGGTGTTGCACCTTCTTAATGGTGATTATATGGCAGTGGGCCTTCTTTACGGTGGCAAGTGTGCACCTTACGGTAACGGTGTGATTATATTATATGGCAGTGGTGCACACAGTGATTATATGGCAGTGTGCCACCTTCTTGCACGGTGGTGATTATGGCAAGTGGCGGTCATAAGTGTGCACCTGTGCACCTTTCTTTAAGTGGCATTTTTGGCGGTGTGCACCTTTGTGACGGTTTTATGGTGATTATGGCAGTGATGACCTGTTCTGTGCACCTTCTTAGTGATTGAGTGTGCACCTTCTTATGGCAGTGTTCACCCTTCTTTGCGTGTGATTTGTGCACGTGTGTTCGGTGTGCACCTTCTTGATTGGTTGCATTATATTATATGGCGTGTGCAATGCTGCCACTTTACATTTTAATGGTGATTTATGGCAGTGGCAGTTTTACGAGTGATTATATGGCGGTGTGGGCCCTTAACATTATGCGGTGGCAGGTGATGCACCTTCTTATCGTGATTATATGGCAGCATGTGCACCTTCTTTTGGTGACGTTGCAGCCAACAGTGATCTACGGTGGGCAGTGTTGCACCTTCCTACATTTTGGCAGTGTGCTTTTTTACTTAACAGTGAACAGTGTTGCAAGTTATGGTGCTCAGGCAGTGGCCTTCTTCTCCATCGACGGTTGCACGTAAAGGTGATTAATTTGGCAAAGCACCAACAGTGAACGGTTTGTTTCAGTGAGGGCGCGGCGTGTGGAAAGTGCGTGTGGCAATGTGCACCTTATTGACGAGACGGGTAATGACACACGCTCATGGGCACCTTTTTACAGAGAAACGTACGTGCAGCCTCCTCGGTCTAACAGGCAATGTGCACTTCTTAAATAAATGGCGGTTGTGCACCTACAGGTTTATAATATAGTGATTATATGCAGGTGTGCTGTTCTTATGGTGATGATTTATGGCAGTGTGCACCTTCTTACTGGAATATGGGGTGTGCACATTTAACTGAGATATGCAGTGTGCACTTCTTATTGATATATGGCAAACACCTTCTTCGTGGTTAATATGGTGGGTTTTGCTTTATACTATTAATGAAGAAAACACCTTCTTATATTATATTGGCGTGTGCACATGCTTATACTATTTACTGAAGAAAACACGGTGTTGGCAGTGTAATTCTTACGTGATTAATATGGCACGTGTGTTCTTACGGTGATTATATGGCAGGTGTTGCACCTTTTAGGTGATTATATACGGTGAAGTCACTTCTGTATAATAAATACTGAAGAAACACGCGGGTGTGCACCTTCTTAATATTACTGGCAAGTTTGCACTTCTGTCCCGTGATTATATACTGCAGTGTGCACCCTTGTCGGTAATGTGTGATTCTACAGTGATTATATGGCGGTGTCACCTTTATACTATTATACAGTGAAGATTAACACGCTGTATGGTACTAATTATGCACCTTCTTATGGTAATATATGGGTGTAGTGTGCACCACACGGTGATGCTGTGCACCTTCTACTGATTTAAATATGGCAGTGCACCTGTGATATTAGTATTTTAAGAAATGGCGGTGTGTTCTTAATATTATATACTGTCGGGTGGTTCTTATAATATGATATATACTGATGCAAAAATATGGCGGTTGTGTTCTTATATTATATGGCTGAAGAAAAGGCGGATGTATAACTCTACAGTGATTAATGACCTTCTTACGCGGTCGTATAATTTACCTTCTTACTGATTAGATGGCGTGTGCAGTTCAATCTATTGGTGAAGAAAACGTGTGTCACGCGGTATATTATATAACGGTGAAGAACAACGTGTGTTCTTACGGTGATACTAATATACTGAAGTGACACGTGTCCGTATATTATGGCATGTGAAGAATATGGCAGACGTGATTATATGTCCTTGGTGATTATATGTATATACAGTGTGCAAGAAAACACGTGATTATATGTCACGTAATTTATATACGAAGAAACACGTGTCCGTATATTATATAACTGAAGGCGGTGTGCACCTTCTTAAACGTGGTCCGTGATTATTAAATACTGAAGAAACACGGGTGTCGGTAACGGTGATTATGTACCTACGAAGAAACAGCGTGTCTGTTCTTATGATTATAAACTGAAGAAAAACGTGTGGCAGTCCTATATTATATACTGATTATATGAAACCTTCTTACGGTGTGTAGGTACCTACGGTGATTATATACACCTTCTTACGAAGAAACACGTGGTGTCAGTGTTCTTATGATTATATACACCTGACGGTGAGTAACTGTGACGACTTACGTCTGTAATTAATATACAGGAAACAGTGATTATACACCTTCTTACAGTGATTATATGTGTCTTCTTATATTATATACTGAAAGAAACACGCGTGTCTGTATTGTATTATACACTGAAGAAAGACTGGTGATGTCTGTATACTTATATACTGAAAAAAAATGTGTGTCCGTATACATATTTAACGGTGAATATGGGCAAACACGCAGTGTTCTTATGGTATATTATATACGGTGACTAGAATACACGCGTGTTGTTCTTCGGTAAATTATACACCTGAAGAAATGACGTTGTGTCTGTATGGAAGTTATATATCCGAAGAAAACTTTACAGTGTAAATTTATTCAAAGTCAACTTTGTATACATATATACTGTGAAGAAGACGTGACCGAGGTGTCGCACCTGTATGTTACTATATACTGAATAATGACACTGCCGTATATTATAAATATACTGAAGAAGACGTTGGTATACTATATACCTGTAATATATATACTGAAGAAAACTGAAGATATTATATACTGAAGAAAAACGCGTGTGTCTGTAATATATATATACTGAAAGAAACACGGTGTGTCTTGAAGAAAAACGTGTGTCTGTATACTATATACTGAAGAAACGTGTGTCTGTATATTTATACTGAAGGAACACACGTGTCTGTATACTATATACTGAAGAAACACGTGTGTCTGTATACTATATACTGAAGAAACACACGTGTCTGTATATTATATACTGAAAAAAAACGTGTATCTGTATACTATATACTGAAGAAAAACGTGTGTCTGTATATTATATACTCAAGAAACACGTGTCCGTATATTATATACTGAAGAAACACGTGTCCGTATATTATATACCTAAGAAACACGTGTGTCTGTATACTATATACTGAAGAAACGCGTGTCTGTATACTATATACTGAAGAAAACGTGTGTCCGTATATTATATACTGAAGAAACACGTGTGTCTGTATACTATATATACTGAGAACAACGTGTGTCTGTATATTATATACTGAAGAAACACGTGTGTCTGTATACTATATACTGAAGAAAAACGTGTGTCTGTATATTATATACTGAAGAAACACGTGTGTCTGTATACTATATACTGAAGAAACACGTGTGTCTGTATACTATATACTGAAGAAAACGTGTGTCTGTATATTATATACTGAGAAACACGTGTGTCTGTATATTAATATTGAAGAAACACGTGTCCGTATATTATATACTGAAGAAACACGCGTGTCCGTATATTTATACTGAAGAAACCGTGTTGTCTGTTATATATATGAAGAAAACACGTGTCTGTATATAATATACTGAAGAAAAACGTGTGTATATTATGTACTGAAGGTATATATACTGAAGAAAACACGTGTGTCTGTATACTATAAGGAACAATAATACTGACGTGTCCTGTATATACTGAAGAAACACGTACTGAAGAAACACGTGTGTCTGTATATATAATACTGAAGAAACACATCGTGTGTCCGTATATTATATACTGAAGAAACACGTGTGTCTGTATATTATATACTGAAGAAAACACTGTGTGTCTGTATATTATATACTGAAGAACACGAGTGTCCGTATATTATATACTGAAGAAACACGGTGTCTGTATATATATATACTGAAGAAACACGCATGTCTGTATATTATATACTGAAGAAACACGTGTGTCCGTATATTATATACTGAAGAAACACGCGTGTCCGTATATTATATACTGAAGAAACACGTGTGTCCGTATATTATATACTGAAGAAACACGTTGTCTGTATATTATATACTGACTGAAGAAAACATGTTGTCTGTATACTATATACTGAAGAAACAGCGTGTCTGTATACATATATACTGAGAAACAACGTGTGTCTGTATATTATATACTGAAGAAACACGTGTGTCCGTATATTATATACTGAAGAAACACGGGTGTCCGTATATTATATACTGAAGAAACACGTGTCTGTATACTATATACTGAAGAAACATGTGTGTCTGTATACTATATACTGAAGAAACACGCGTGTCTGTATACTATATACTGAAGAAACACGTGTGTCTGTATATTATATACTGAAGAAACACGCGTGTCCGTATATTATATACTGAAGAAACACGTGTGTCTGTATATTATATACTGAAGAAACACGTGTGTCCGTATATTATATACTGAAGAAACACGTGTGTCCGTATATTTAATATACTGAAGAACACGGGCTGTCCGTATATTATATACTGAAGAAAAACGTGTGTCCGTATATTATATACTGAAGAAACACGTGTGTCCGTATATTATATACTGAAGAAACACGTGTGTCCGTATATTATATACTGAAGTAACACGGGTGTCCGTATATTATATACTGAAGAAAAACGTGTGTCCGTATATTATATACTGAAGAAACACGTGTCTGTATACTATATACTGAAGAACACCTGTTGTATACTATTACTGAAGAAACACGTGTGTCTGTATACTATATACTGAAGAAACACGTGTGTCTGTATATTATATACTGAAGAAACACGGGTGTCTGTATATTATATACTGAAGAAACACGGGTGTCTGTATATTATATACTGAAGAAACACGTGTGTCTGTATATTATATACTGAAGAAACACGGGTGTGCGTATATTATATACTTAAGAAACACGTGTCTGTATACTATATACTGAAGAAACACGTGTGTCTGTATATTATATACTGAAGAAACACGCGTGTCTGTATATTATATACTGAAGAAACACACGTGTCTGTATACTATATACTGAAGAAACACGTGTGTCTGTATATTATATACTGAAGAAACACGCGTGTCTGTATATTATATACTGAAGAAACACGTGTGTCCGTATATTATATACTGAAGAAACACACTTATACGTTTATCAGATACTGAAAAAACACGCGTCACTATATACTAAATGCTGAAGAAACACACGTGTCCGTTTATTATATACTGAAGAAAGACGTGTCTGTATACTATATACTGGAGAAACACGTGTGTCCATATATCATATACTGAAGAAACACACGTGTCTGTATACTAAATGCTGAAGAAACACACGTGTCCGTATATTATATACTGGAGAAACACACGTGTCCGTATATTATATACTGGAGAAACACGTGTGTCCGTATATTATATACTGAAGAAACACACGTGTCCGTATATTATATACTGAAGAAACACGTGTCCGTATATTATATACCTAAGAAACACGTGTGTCTGTATACTGTATACTGAAGAAAAACGTGTGTCTGTATATTATATACTGAAGAAACACGTGTGTCCGTATATTATATACTGGAGAAACACGCGTGTCCGTATATTATATACTGGAGAAACACGTGTGTCCGTATATTATATACTGAAGAAACACACGTGTCCGTATATTATATACTGGAGAAACACGCGTGTCTGTATATTATATACTGGAGAAACACACGTGTCTGTATACTGTATACCGGTGTCCAGATTACCGGATTACCAGAAGTGTTTTTCTTCGGGGCGATTTCCATGGCTCTGCTCTCCATGCAGCTGATGTAGCAGAGCCGGTGACGAGGGGGCAGATCTCTCATTACCATTTGAATTGCTGGATTTCTGCTGAAAACGCGGCGTCCATCTCCTGTACACAAGGCTTCGTCTGTTCCGGGACTTGAACCCGGTGCCAGTGCTGACGAGGGTGTTTTCTACCCTGTGAATGTGGGTTATTCAGGGCGTCCATGTGAGGAGGGGGTGGGGGCCTTCTCTCCTCAGGGGCATTCTTCCAGTGGAAACCTCTCGGATTCCTGCTTGTCACATGGATCCAGATTATCTAGATCATTCACATCTCGTAAATAGTCACCCTTAAAGGGGAACTCCTGTCTGACCCTTAGATACGTCATAGATACATGCAGAGTACTCGGGGCAGAATCCCCACCTGTCCCTATGACTTTTACCAATGAACGATCACCATACCCTTTGACATCACACAGAGATTTCTCATTCTCAGCACAATGCCATTGATTTCAATGGTCCTGTGTTCAGATTGTCACCGGCAGAAATCTCTGTGCAGGACCAAAGGGGTAGAAATCGAAACCAGTAGCAGCTCAGGATGTCACCATCGGTATGTGTGACGTGTTAAAGGGTCACTTTCCCTTTTAATGACGTTCAGGAGCCTGGAAAAGCTGGATTTTGCGCCGTCCATACAATACTGTACTCGTAGTAATTATTATGCAAATTCGAAAAAATAAATGAAGATTCGTTCCTGGATTCTTCTTGCTAATTGGTAATCGGAGGCACATGAAACACTACAAAGCCCCCCCTCCCCTGAGACGGCACTCCGCCCGGGGAAAAACGCGCCAAACTGATAATCTCGCTTTCATCTACTTCTCCGCCGGCCAGAACGTCTTGTTCAATAAGATGATACACTGAGTAAGAGGATGATGGGGGGAGTGGAATCAGCTTCCGGTCCTCCAATGGTGCTTAAAGGGGAAAATGAGCAAAAAATGGCTTCTTTCTTCCTGAAACAGCGCCACCCCTGTCCACAGGTCGTCTGTGGTACTGCAGGTAGAAGAATATGGTGTTGCAGTGCTGTGAGGGAAAGCAGATGCCCGGACCCCTTCCTGTATTACTTCCGTATACCCTAAGTATATGGAGCACGCAGAGCGGCGCTCCGGGGTTCTCATGGTAGAGAGATGAGGGTAGTAGTACTGGTTCTGATGCAGAATCCGCCTCTTCTGCTATAAGTACATTCCCCTTTTGGATCTATCTGCACTTAGGAAAGTTGGGTGACAACCGTTATGCCTGCTATGACAGAGGTTGTCATCCCACCCCAGATAGCAAATTTGCTTACATACTGCCATGGATTTACCCAGTGACCCGATCCTACTAATGCCATTCTGGAGTCTGGGAAAGCTGGGTGATGACCAGTATGGTCCATTATAGCTCCCTGTGGGGCGTTACCCAGCTTTCCCAGCACAACTATGCAGGGATTTCTTCCCTTAACCCAGGGATGCTCAACCTGCGGCCCTCCAGCTGTTGAAAAACTACAACTCCCAGCATGCCTTAATAGCTGTAGGCTGTACAGGCATACTTGGAGTTGTAGTTTTGCAACAGCTGGAGGGCCGCAGGTTGGGCATCCCTGCAGCTAGAGAGACACATCATTCAGGAGTGTGGGAAAGCTGGGTACCACGCAACATGGCAGCCGTCACAGCTCCAATAGGGGTATGTGTGGAATCTGAGTAATGAGCAAAGTGAGTATGAAATCAGAGTGGATATTCCTAGTCACCCAGCTTTCCCAGATACAGATATATAAGAGATATATAGAAGAATGGTGTATATATACAATACTATACATCATTGGAGAGGACAATGATTGTGTAGGAAGACAAGGAAGGGGATGTCATTTGGGCCTGACACCAGAGCACATACATTATAACATGATGCTGTTTATCTCAGACTTAGTTTGGATCCGGAGCGGAGTTTCCCTTTAAATGGTGATATTGGCCATAGTGATGTATATAGGGAGGAGTGAGCTATTGATTTCCCTGCCTCTGCAGAAGGCTATGTGAGGTCAGCGCTTGCGAGTCTGTCGCACTTCTTACAAAATTACTTTAAGGTCTATGCCAACTTCTCAAGGTCCCCGTCTGGGATGCTGGCAGCGGCGCACTGCACCACTGCACCAGGGTGTGCTGCGCTGGGATATACGTAGCCTTGCTGGGATACATCCCTCATGTTGCCTGGAGAATCTCATTCCCGGGGTCCAGGGGGGATCCGGACTGACAAGCCCCCCCCCGGACATTCTTACAAATTTGTCCTTTAGATAACGTCAGGCAGAAGTTTAACCTCGGTAAGATAAGTGACGGATCTTCTCCGCTGACCTAAAATCAGAGAGGACGTCTCATCAGACGACATTAGTCTCCGCTCTGCTCTAATTCAATGTGGACTTTCAGATGTTACAGTGAAATCTGACGCTGCCCAGAATTCTGGCTTCATATTTCAAGGGGAATTCCATGTTATTTACAAATTTAAAGGATGTGTCCATCTCTGAGCACAAATATACAGTATACAGGTATAACCTACATAAAAAACTGTGTACATACATCACATAATTTATCATGAACGGAGTTACATCCTGCATTATACTTCAGAGCTGTACTCACTATTCTTCTGGTGCAGTCACTGTGTACATACATTACTTATCCTGTACTGATCCTGAGTTACATCCTGTATTATACTCCAGAGCTGCACTCACTATTCTGCTGGTGCAGTCACTGTGTACATACATTACTTATCCTGTACTGATCCTGAGTTACATCCTGTATTATACTCCAGAGCTGCACTCACTATTCTGCTGGTGCAGTCACTGTGTACATACATTACTTATCCTGTACTGATCCTGAGTTACATCCTGTATTATACTCCAGAGCTGCACTCACTATTCTGCTGGTGCAGTCACTGTGTACATACATTACTTATCCTGTACTGATCCTGAGTTACATCCTGTATTATACTCCAGAGCTGCACTCACTATTCTGCTGGTGCAGTCACTGTGTACATACATTACTTATCCTGTACTGATCCTGAGTTACATCCTGTATTATACTCCAGAGCTTGCACTCACTATTCTGCTGGTGCAGTCACTGTGTACATACATTACTTATCCTGTACTGATCCTGAGTTACATCCTGTATTATACTCCAGAGCTGCACTCAGCTATTCTGCTGGTGCAGTCACTGTGTACATACATTACTTATCCTGTACTGATCCTGAGTTACATCCTGTATTATACTCCAGAGCTGCACTCACTATTCTACTGGTGCAGTCACTGTGTACATACATTACTTATGCCTGTACTGAGCCTGAGTTACATCCTGTATTATACTCCAGAGCTGCACTCACTATTCTGCTGGTGCAATCACTGTGTACATACATTACTTATCCTGTACTGATCCTGAGTTACATCCTGTATTATACTCCAGAGCTGCACTCACTATTCTGCTTGGTGCAATCACTGTTGTACATACATTACTTATCCTGTACTGATCCTGAGTTACATCCTGTATTATACTCCAGAGCTGCACTCACTATTCTGCTGGTGCAGTCACTGTGTACATACATTACTTATCCTGTACTGATCCTGAGTTTACATCCTGTATTATACTCCAGAGCTGCACTCACTATTCTGCTGGTGCAGTCACTGTGTACATACATTACTTATCTGTACTGATCCTGAGTTACATCCTGTATTATACTCCAGAGCTGCACTCACTATTCTGCTGGTGCAGTCACTGTGTACATACATTACTTATCCTGTACTTGATCCTGAGTTCCATCCTGTATTATACTCCAGAGCTGCACTCACTATTCTGCTGGTGCAGTCACTGTGTACATACATTACTTATCCTGTACTTATCCTGAGTTCCATCCTGTATTATACTCCAGAGCTGCACTCACTATTCTGCTGGTGCAGTCACTGTGTACATACATTACTTATCCTGTACTGATCCTGAGTTGCATCCTGTATTATACTCCAGAGCTGCACTCACTATTCTGCTGGTGCAGTCACTGTGTACATACATTACTTATCCTGTACTGATCCTGAGTTCCATCCTGTATTATACTCCAGAGCTGCACTCACTATTCTGCAGCCTTCAGAGTTGATATGTCACAGCATTCCCTGCTTGTTCAGTGTCTTTCTGGAGCTTGCTCTGGTAATGTGCATTCTGGGATGTTATCTTTACCCCAGGCTCTGATGTAACTGAGGATCAGACTGGAGTCCTGTGTGCAGCTCGCACATTCTCAGACCTCCTCTGTGATAAGCGTTGGGATTCTCAGCCTGTGGATGTAAATAAGAAGGATTCCGTTCACTGACAGCAAGCAAAATCTTAACACAAAGTATATGACAAAGTTGCAGAACTCTTCACATGTCGTGTCATAGAACGCTCACCGGTGCTCACAGATTGCGGTATTATGTCAGCGATCAGCCTCCATTAACCCTTTGTGTCTCAGTGCGCCGTTAACTGTAACCGTAATAAGCCGAAAATATAATATTTAATTTATTCTGCCTTATCCGTCCTCAAAAACAGCAGACGTATCTCCCATACTGCAAATTCAGACTTATTGGTGATTAAACCCTGGCTCGCTGCCTCCTGGGGTTGACGGCGGAAAGTTAGAGGGGGGCGAATAGACAAATATTACCGTAACAGCGTCTCTGCGCTACTCAAATCAGCTTTATTAGCTGTGAACGACAATATCTGACTGGACGCGGCAGAGGTCACCCGGGGCCAAAGAGAGCAGTTAAAGGGTAGCTCCGCCTGTAGTGTATATACCTCCCTATGGAGTCAGTGCGCACAGGCAGCCATTATTCAGAGCCTCAGATCCTGGGACCATGGAGCACTGCATGTGGGGGAAGGGAAGTGACAACTATCCACTCTCTCACCGTCCTGTGTTCACCGTCACAGCGCCCCTGCAGGACAGACAAAGCACTGCAGGGTGGCCACCACTATTACAATAAAGACACGTTATGTTTTATACTCCAGTAACGTCCAAAGCAGCCTTCAAAATGCTGCTGGTTTCCTCTTGGTCCTAAAGCTACGGGACGTCACAACTGCCCCCTCAGTACCTCCCCACACAGTAATGATGCCCCCTACCTCCCACACAGTAACAGTACCTCCCTCCCCACACAGTAATGATGCCCCCTCAGTGCCTCCCACACACAGTAATGATGCCCCTCAGTGCCTCCCCACACAGTAATGATGCCCCCTCAGTGCCTCCCCACACAGTAATGATGCCCCCTCAGTGCCTCCCCACACAGTAATGATGCCCCCTCAGTGCCCTCCCCACACAGTAATGATGCCCCTCACTCAGTGCCTTCCCACACAGTAATGATGCCCCCTCAGTGCCTCCCCACACAGTAATGATGCCCCTCAGTGCCTCCCACACAGTAATGATGCCCCCTCAGTGCCTTCCCACACAGTAATGATGCCCCTCAGTGCCTCCCCACACAGTAATGATGCCCCCTCAGTGCCTTACCACACAGTAATGATGCCCCTCAGTGCCTTCCCACACAGTAATGATGCCCCCTCAGTGCCTCCCACACAGTAATGATGCCCCCTCAGTGCCTCCCACACAGTAATGATGCCCCTCAGTGCCTCCCCACACAGTAAATGATGCCCCCAGTGCCGTAATGCCCCCTCAGTGCCTCCCACACCAGTAATGATGCCCCTCAGTGCCTTCCCCACACAGTAATGATGCCCCTCAGTGCCCCCACACAGTAATGATGCCCCCCTCAGTGCCTCCCCACACAGTAATGATGCCCCTCAGTGCCTGCTCCCCACACAGTAATGATGCCCCCTCAGTGCCCCCCAACACAGTAATGATGCCCCCTCAGTGCCTCAGTGCCCACACAGTAATGATGCCCCCTCAGTGCCTCCCCACATACGTAATGATGCCCCCTCAGTGCCTCCCACACAGTAATGATGCCCCCTCAGTGCCTCACCACACAGTAATGATGCCCCTCAGTGCCCTTCCCCACACCAGTATGATGCCCCTCAGTGCCTCCCACACAGTAATGATGCCCCCTCAGTGCCTCCCCACACAGTAATGATGCCCCTCAGTGCCTTCCCACACCCCTCAGTAAATGATGCCCCTCAGTGCCTTCCCACACAGTAATGATGCCCCAGTGCCCCCTCAGTGCCTCCCCACACAGTAATGATGCCCCCTCAGTGCCTCACCACACAGTAATGATGCCCCCTCAGTGAGCCTCCCCAGTGCACACAGTAATGATGCCCCCTCAGTGCCTCAGTGCCCACACAGTAACGATGCCCCCTCAGTGCCTCACCACACAGTAATGATGATGCCCCCTCAGTGCCTTCCCCACACAGTAATGATGCCCCTCAGTGCCTTCCCACACAGTAATGATGCCCCCCTCAGTGCCTCACCACACAGTAATGATGCCCCTCAGTGCCTCCCACACACAGTAATGATGCCCCCTCAGTGCCTCCCACGCAGTAATGATGCCCCCTCAGTGCCTCCCAACACTGTAAGAATGCCCTCTTGGTTCCACCTTATAATAAGGATACCCCTTAGTGTTCCTTGGACAGTATGATACCCCTTGACAGTACGAATTCCCCTAAGTGCCCCTCACAGAAGGATGATACATTACGTGCCCCCAACACAATGCACCCAGACACAAAGTGATGCCCCCCTCATAGCTTATGCCCTCTTATGTGTCCCTCTCAAAGTTAGACCCTCCTTAAGATAGCCCCCCCACACACTGATGCCCCCTCACAGTTTATGCCCTCTTAGTTAATAGCTAGCCCCACACGCAGTGATGCCCCCCTCTTAGCTATGCCCTCTTATGTGCCCCTTCACAGTTATGCCCCCCGTAGATAGCCCCCCGGAAGATGCCTTCAGTGTAAATACTCTCCTACCTGCCACTCTGTGCTGCTGCTGTCTGTGGCTGAACGCATCAGGTGCAATGACATCACTGCGTTGCACCTGCTTGCGCTGAACTATGGGCAGAAGGGAAATAGTGACAGCTGACAGCTCCCTGCCTCCCCACTGTGGTCCTGAGGATGCAGATACAGTTGAAAGTGGGATAAGCAGGGGTCCGCCATGCAGTCCTCATGTGTGTGCTCTGCCTGTTACAGTATGGTCTCCACATTGTAACAACTCCGGGCCCTTCTTTTCTGGATACAATGTGTCAGTTGTTTGTGTTACTCACACAGGGGCCAGTGTCAGCCAAGCAGTCCTGTGACAACCGCAAATGGTGCATGATGGGAGCAAAAACATGCAAAATAGCAGGTTCCTATATTACTGGGGGCAGTTTTTGGGCTCAGTCACTGGACTATAGGGGGATCCACAATGTAAAAGGCTTGATGAGCAAAGTTTTCCTTTCAGTTGATGGGAAATTACATATCCGTTAACCGATGGGGGCTCCCAGCCGCGGACCCCTGTAATGAGCTTATCTTATCAGAGAAAAGACCAAAAAAAGTGGTTTGGAGGCGATGCAGTGGTTTGGAAGCTATGCAGTGGTTTGGAGGCTATGCAGTGGATTGGAGGCTATGCAGTGGTTTGGAGGCTGTGTAGTGGTTTGGAGGCTGTGTAGTGGTTTGGAGGCTATGCAGTGGTTTGGAGGCTGTGTAGTGGTTTGGAGGCTGTGTAGTGGTTTGGAGGCTATGCAGTGGTTTGGAGGCTTTGCAATGGTTTGGAGGCTAACAGGTGTTTGAAGGCTATGCAATTGTTTGGAGGCTGTGCAGTGGATTGGAGGCTATGTAGTAGTTTGGAGGCTATGTAGTAGTTTGGAGGCTGTGCAATGGTTTGGAGGCTAAGCAGGTGTTTGGAGGCTGCAGAGGCTAGTAGTGTTTGGAGGCTATGCAGTTGTGTTGAGGCTATGTAGTGGTTTGGAGGCTAAGTGGGTGTTTGGAGGCTATGTAGTGGTTTGGAGGCTAAGTGGGTGTTTGGAGGCTATGTAGTGGTTTGGAGGCTAAGCAGGTGTTTGAAGGCTATGCAGTGGTTAGGAGGCTGTGCAGTGGTTTGGAGGCTAAGTGGGTGTTTTGGTGGCTATGCAATGGTTTGGAAGCTAAGCAGGTGTTTGGAGGCTATGCAATGGTTTTGAGGTCTACGCCCTGGTTTAGAGGCTATGCAATGGTTTGGAAGCTAAGCAGGTGTTTGGAGGCTTTGCAATGGTTTTGAGGTCTACGCCCTGGTTTGGAGGCTGTGCAGTGGTTTGGAGGCTAGCAGGTGTTTGAAGGCTATGCAGTGGTTTGGAAGCTAAGCAGGTGTTTGGAGGCTTTGCAATGGTTTTGAGGTCTACGCCCTGGTTTGGAGGCTGTGCAGTGTTTTGGAGGCTGTGCAGTGGTTTGGAAGCTAAGCAGTGTTTGGAGGCTTTGCAATGGTTTTGAGGTCTACGCCCTGGTTTAGAGGCTATGCAATGGTTTGGAGGCTATTCAATGGTTTGGAGGCTATTCAATGGTTTGGAGGCTAAGCAGGTGTTTGAAGGCTATGCAGTGGTTAGGAGGCTGTGCAGTGGTTTGGAGGCTAAGTGGGTGTTTGGTGGCTATGCAATGGTTTGGAAGCTAAGCAGGTGTTTGGAGGCTATGCAATGGTTTTGAGGTCTACGCCCTGGTTTAGAGGCTATGCAATGGTTTGGAGGCTATTCAATGGTTTGGAGGCTAAGCAGGTGTTTGAAGGCTATGCAGTGGTTAGGAGGCTGTGCAGTGGTTTGGAGGCTAAGCAGGTGTTTGAAGGCTATGCAGTGGTTTGGAAGCTAAGCAGGTGTTTGGAGACTATGCAATGGTTTTGAGGTCTACGCCCTGGTTTGGAGGCTGTGCAGTGGTTTGGAGGCTAAGCAGGCGTTTGAAGGCTATGCAGTGGTTTGGAAGCTAAGCAGGTGTTTGGAGGCTTTGCAATGGTTTTGAGGTCTACGCCATGGTTTGGAGGCTGTGCAGTGGTTTGGAGGCTATGCACTGTGCAGACATGGTATCTCATTGCCTGCCCCTTATTGTTATGTGCACCCCTAAATTTAGCCTGTTAATGGTATAACCCATTATACACCTTAAAGGGACGGAAAAAGTAACGGAAATGTTTGCAGCTGGCGTTTAAGGCGACACATATTGGAGCAGACGTCTCCTCTCAGGATGTACTCTTCTCCCATCGCATTTGTCTTTCGGGTGCCACAACGCATTTCAGTCCGCTCCTTTGTTTTATCTAAGCTTTTATGAGTTTGGAGAAATTCAGAATAAAGTACCGGCGTCATATAAATCCGGCAGAGAGGATGTGGCGTAATCTCCCTCTGACTAATGATCACTATCACACCCGATTAATACGTTGCTTACATATGACACAGCTGCAAGTGGAAAATGAAATCCAGATTGCTTTCTGTCACAGCATTGCCAGCTTTGCAGTGACAAATAGATGAGCAGCTCTGGAGGCTGAATGTAGAGGAGACATTGTAACGGCGTCATTATATCGGAAGGCAATTAGGAGGAGAATCCACATTGAACAATGGCACCCAGATATCAAGCTACGAGCCGCTTTTTATTTTTAAGATTTAAAGGGCACCTCTCGTTTTATATCATTTTGAGCGTGTTATACAATTTCTGCATATATTTTTTTTTTAATGAGGGTTTCAGGCTATGTTTCTTTTCTACAGGACATCGATACACTGTGTCCAGACTGATGGAGTAGCTATCCTTCCCTCTACCTCAGCACCTCAGGGAAATCTCAGCACCTACTGTACTAATCACATACTGAGCGGTGAGCAAACACTGATCAATCCAGGAAGATTGGTAGATTCCAGAATTATGAAAATAGCTCTGGAGTATAATACAGGATGTAACTGAGGATCAGTACAGGATAAGTAATGTATGTACACAGTGACTGCAGCAGCAGAATAGTGAGTGCAGCTCTGGAATATAATACAGGATGTAACTCAGGATCAGTACAGGATAAGTAATGTATGTACACAGTGACTGCACCAGCAGAATAGTGAGTGCAGCTCTGGAGTATAATACAGGATGTAACTCAGGATCAGTACAGGATAAGTAATGTATGTACACAGTGACTGCACCAGCAGAATAGTGAGTGCAGCTCTGGAGTATAATACAGGATGTAACTCAGGATCAGTACAGGATAAGTAATGTAATGTACATCAGTGACTGCAACCAGCAGAATAGTGAGTGCAGCTCTGGAGTATAATACAGGATGTTACTCAGGGTCAGTACAGGATAAGTAATGTAATGTATGTACACAGTGACTGCACCAGCAGAATAGTGAGTGCAGCTCTGGAGTATAATACAGGATGTAACTCAGGAATCAGTACAGGATAAGTAAATGTATGTGCACAGTGACTGCACCAGCAGAATAGTGAGTGCAGCTCGTGGAGTATAATACAGGATGTAACTCAGGATCAGTACAGAATAAGTAATGTATGTACACAGTGACTGCACAGCAGAATAGTGAGTGCAGCTCTGGAGTATAATACAGGATGTACTCAGGATCAGTACAGGATAAGTAATATATGTATGTACACAGTGACTGCACCAGCAGAATAATGTAGTGCAGCTCTGGAGTATAATACAGGATGTAACTCAGGATCAGTACAGAATAAGTAATGTATGTACACAGTGACTGCACCAGCAGAATAGTGAGTGCAGCTCTGGAGTATAATACAGGATGTAACTCAGGATCAGTACAGAATAAGTAATGTATGTACACAGTGACTGCACCAGCAGAATAGTGAGTGCAGCTCTGGAGTATAATACAGGATGTAACTCAGGATCAGTACAGGGATCAGGGCAATACATGAAAAACAAAGGGCATTTAAAATATACAAATCAGAGGGGTCTGCCATAGCCTTTAATAACTACAAAAGGGTTAAAAAAGATTGTAAAAGGACTATAAAAGCAGCAAAGTTCAAAATGAAAGGCTGGTGGCCAGGGATAGCAAAACCAATCCCAAAAAATTCTTCAAATATATAAATGCAAAAAAACCTAGGTCAGAGCATGTAGGACCCCTGAATAATAGTGATGGGGAATTGATTACTGGGGATCAGGAAAAGGCGGAGCTACTGAATGAGTTCTTTAGTTCTGTATATACACATGAAGAGGTGGGAGCTGCTGCCGGTAGAGTAAGTGCTGGTGATACTTCATGTAATATACTCAACTGGTTCAATATAGATATGGTCAAAGCTACGTTAAAGAAAGTAAACGTGAATAAGGCTCCAGGACCGATCGGTTACACCCAAGAGTTCTTAAGGAACTTAGTTCAGTAATTTCTTTGCCCTTGTATATAATATTCAAAGATTCCCTGGTGACTGGCATAGTGCCGAGGGACTGGCGTAAAGCAAATGTGGTGCCCATCTTCAAGAAGGGCTCTAGGTCATCCCCGGGAATTACAGACCGGTGAGCTTAACGTCCATTGTGGGGAAACTTTTTGAGGGTCTAATAAGGGACTATATACAGGAATATGTTTTGGATAATAGTATTATAAGTGATAACCAGCATGGTTTTACTAAGGACAGAAGCTGTCAGACTAACCTGATTGGTTTTTATGAAGAAGTGAGTAGAAGTCTGGATAGAGGGGCGGCTGTGGATATTGTGTATTTGGACTTTGCAAAAGCGTTTGACACGGTCCCTCATAGACGTCTCACGGGTAAATTAAGGTCGGTTGGATTAGAAAATCTACTCTGTAACTGGATTGAGAACTGGCTGAAGGAGCGTACTCAGCGAGTGGTGGTGAATGATTCCTACTCTGAATGGTCCCCAGTTATAAGTGGTGTACCCCAAGGTTCAGTGCTGGGTCCACTTTTATTTAATTTATTTATTAATGATATAGAGGGAGGAATTACAATTTTTGCAGATGACACTAAGCTTTGTAGTAGAGTCCAGTCTATGGAAGATGTGCAGAAGTTACAAGCTGACTTGGACACACTGAGTGTTTGGGCATCCTCTTGGCAGATGAGGTTCAATGTGGATAAATGTAAAGTTATGCATCTGGGTACTAACAACTTGCATGCCTCCTATGTCCTAGGGGGAGTAACACTGGGAGAGTCACTTGTAGAGAAGGATCTGGGTGTCCTTGTAGACCATAGACTGCAGAATAGCATGCAATGTCAATCGGCTGCTTCTAAGGCCAGCAGAATATTGTCATGTATTAAAAGAGGCATGGACTGGCGGACAGGGATGTCATATTACCACCGTATAAAGCATTAGTACGGCCTCATCTGGAATATGCTGTTCAGTTCTGGGCTCTGGTTTATAGGAAGGATGTCCTGGAGCTGGAAAGGGTGCAGAGACGGGCAACTAAACTGATAAGGGGCATAGAGCATCTTAGCTATGAAGAAAGATTGAAGGAGTTAAACTTGTTCAGTCTTGAGAAGAGACGTATAAGGGGGGACATGATCAACCTGTATAAGTATGTAAATGGCCCATACAAAAAATATGGTGAAAAACTGCTCCAGGTAAAATCCCCTCAAAAGACAAGGGGCACTGCCTCCGCCTGGAGAAGCAAAGGTTCAGACTCCAGAGGCGACAAGCCTTCTTTACTATAAGAACTGTGAACCTGTGGAACAGTCTACGGCAGGAGCTGGTCACAGCAAAGGACAGCTGAGGGCTTCAAAACAGGCTTAGATCTTAGAGAAAAAGAAGGTCACCACATATTAAAAAATGTAGAGTCATGTCTTAAGGTTACCCGTCCCCCTCCCCTTCATCACTCCTACCCCCTCCCTTGGTTGAACTTGATGGACATGTGTCTTTTTTCAACCGTATTAACTATGTAACTATGTATGTACACAGTGACTGCACCAGCAGAATAGTGAGTACAGCTCTGGAGTATAATACAGGATGTAACTCAGGATCAGTACAGGATAAGTAATGTATGTACACAGTGACTGCACCAGCAGAATAGTGAGTACAGCTCTGGAGTATAATACAGGATGGTAACTCAGGATCAGTACAGGATAAGTAATGTATGTACACAGTGACTGCCACCAGCAGAATAGTGAGTGCAGCTCTGGAGTATAATACAGGATGTAACTCAGGATCAGTACAGGATAAGTAATGTATGTACACAGTGACTGCACCAGAAGAATAGTGAGTACAGCTCTGGAGTATAATACAGGATGTAACTCAGGATCAGTACAGGATAAGTAATGTATGTACACAGTGACTGCACCAGAGAATAGTGAGTGCAGCTCTGGAGTATAATACAAGATGTAACCCAGGATCAGTACAGGATAAGTAATGTATGTACACAGTGACTGCACCAGCAGAATAGTGAGTACAGCTCTGGAGTATAATACAGGATGTAACTCAGGATCAGTACAGGAAAGTAATGTAATGTATGTACACAGTGACTCCACCAGCAGAATAGTGAGTACAGCTCTGGAGTATAATACAGGATGTAACTCAGGATCAGTACAGGATAAGTAATGTATGTACACAGTGACTGCACCAGCAGAATAGTGAGTGCAGCTCTGGAGTATAATACAGGATGTAACCTCAGGATCAGTACAGGATAAGTAATATATGTACACAGTGACTGCACCAGCAGAATAGTGAGTGCAGCTCTGGAGTATAATACAGGAGGTAACTCAGGATCAGTACAGGATAAGTAATGTATGTACACAGTGACTCCACCAGCAGAATAGTGAGTGCAGCTCTGGAGTATAATACAGGATGTAACTCAGGATCAGTACAGGATAAGTAATGTATGTACACAGTGACTGCACCAGCAGAATAGTGAGTGCAGCTCTGGAGTATAATACAGGATGTAACTCAGGATCAGTACAGGATAAGTAATGTATGTACACAGTGACTGCACCAGCAGAATAGTGAGTGCAGCTCTGGAATAATACAGCTATACATAAGTAATACACAGTGACACCAGCAGAATAGTGCAGCTCTGGAGTATAATACAGGATGTAACTCAGGATCAGTACAGGATAAGTAATGTATGTACACAGTGACTGCACCAGCAGAATAGTGAGTGCAGCTCTGGAGTATAATACAGGATGTAACTCAGGATCAGTACAGGATAAGTAATGTATGTACACAGTGACTGCACCAGCAGAATAGTGAGTGCAGCTCTGGAGTATAATACATACAGGATGTAACTCAGGATCAGTACAGGATAAGTAATGTATGTACACAGTGACTGCACCAGCAGAATAGTGAGTGCAGCTCTGGAGTATAATACAGGATGTAACTCAGGATCAGTACAGGATAAGTAATGTATGTACACAGTGACTGCACCAGCAGAATAGTGAGTGCAGCTCTGGAGTATAATACAGGATGTAACTCAGGATCAGTACAGGATAAGTAATGTATGTACACAGTGACTGCACCAGCAGAATAGTGAGTGCAGCTCTGGAGTATAATACAGGATATAACTCAGGATCAGTACAGGATAAGTAATGTATGTACACAGTGACTGCACCAGCAGAATAGTGAGTGCAGCTCTGGAGTATAATACAGGATATAACTCAGGATCAGTACAGGATAAGTAATGTATGTACACAGTGACGCTACTCATTATGTAGAATTATTTTGTCTATGAGATACAGAATGGTGTTGGGACACTTCAAGGTCGGGTGTTCCTGTAATGGTATATAATGTGCAGGGTTGGGGGGTGTATCCTTGTGTCTATATAAGTGGCTGATTAATAATTAATGTATGGCGGACACTGATCTCCTCAGCTTTTTGGTATTTTTAGTCGCCATCTATTAGGATGCACTTGACTGATTGAATGATAATCTGGGAACATTTGTAAGGTCAGAGCCTTAGATTACATCTGTCATCCACGTAACTGGATAATAGGTGTAACATAATACACATGGTATATGTGCCCCCTCCATGTGCTTGTAGCAGAGCCTGGAAGTTACAGAGGGCTTTATAAATAGACTTGACTCTGTCTTAAGGTTACGTTCATGTTGTAGAGTCTAAAGTTTCCTTATACTGGGGAAGATGGGACCGTCCTGCAATCTCCAGCCATCTTTACATGTAGCAGAATGTTGTACTCTGTGTACAGGCAGCTGTAATGGAAACCACACAGGTAATATTGTAATACTGCAATCTCGGTAGGTGGAATACTGTATGCCGTAGTGTGAATCTGTACCTTGGTATCAATTAGAGGTATTGGTCCCTTTAAGAGTGGGGGAGGGGGCAGTTTGGGTAATTTGAAGATAGTCAGGGCTTGTGCCTCAGGATGCACAATACATTAGTCTGACCATCATTTTCATGTAATTATGCCCCAAACTGTAGAGCTATTGATAGTTATTGAAGTAGAAGTAGAAGTTAGCTACTTCCTCCTTTCCTTATATCAGCGCTGCAGAACCATGGAACTAGAACAACACTATTTGGGGTTCAAGGGACATCTTATAGAGTATAAATGAGGATGATGGTCCGTCTGACACGTCCTTGATGGATGAAAAGAGACATTGGGTCACAGGCAGCAAATCTGGTATCACAGTCGGCGGGCGGAGATGCAGTCAGTCCTATCTCTGCACAGCAATGGGGGTGGGAAGAGGAGGGCTCTTTCACTGTGTTGGACACTTAGGGTGAGAGTTTCAGGGGTAGGAATTTCTAGGTAAGTGGGTGACAGAAAAAGAAAATATGGCTGACAATGGTTTGGGTCAGATAGCTACTTCCTGTCCTAGCTAGGGGGTGGTTTCACACAGTCATGAGACTTGAGGGTCCAGGAGCTCAGTCTTGATGCCTGTCAGGACATTTTTACAATTACTAGGCTTTTAATTTCTTAAAGAAGAAAGCACACATAAAATGATTGTCATGGTGGCCCATCAGAAGGTGCTGTCATGGAGTCGTTTACCTCAGAAAGCCTTTCATTCATTAATTAAGCGATCTATAGAGCATCCAGACTCTTTTGGACATTGCCCGTTTCTCCATAACTAGAAACCTCTGACAAGAGATGAGCGAATTTCTTAACGGCTAAAAAATCTTGGTCTTTATTAAAAATGTTCAGCTGTTTTTGAGATACAATGCCTAAAAAAAATCAGTCTTTTTGCAGACTATCACTATTCAGTCCCATCAGCTGATGGCTCATGTGAACTAAGCCTTATTTCTGATCTCCTGACCTTATAAACACTCATTAAAAGCAGGTTTCACATCATCGTTTTCTCATCCGTCAGAAGAACAGAAAAAAAGACAGATCCTTTATTTTGAGCATCTGTAGTGCTCATTTTGCATCCGTTTTTGTCAGTTCCGTCAGATATCCATTATTTTAGATGGGAGAAAAGTCCTGCATGTAGGACTTTTTCTCTTGTGTAAGATAACGGATCTCTATGACGGCCTTATCCATATTCTTATCACTTTAACAATAGTGAGTGCTTATGAGGTCAAAGTCTTCACATGAGCCGTCAGCTGACAGAACTCAGGAGCGACAGTTTGCTAAAAGACTGATTTTTTAACCCATGTAACTCAAAAACGGCTGAGCATTTTTCAATAAAGACCAATCAAACATATGGGGGCAGAAATACACCTACATTAGGTATATTTCTGACACAGGTTGCGCCGCAATCTGCGACTTTTCCCCCCTCACGCCAGGTCTAAAAAAGTGGGCGTGGCATGGGTGGGGAAGGGGATGGGCCATTAGACCATTAGAAAATAGCCTAAATGTAAGACAGCAAGGAAGCGGTCTTACATTTAGAACTGGCGGAGGATACCGGGAAGTTATGTAGAAGCCTTTACCTCTTCATAACTTTGGCAGATCCACCGCCTGATATAAGGGTTATTAAGACCGACGTCTAAAACGCCGGTCTTAATAAATGACCCCATTAATTTTTGGCCAAAATGAGTAAAATGCAATCGTAAAAAAAAAAATGGCCCCGAGGGTGCCCATAGCTCTTAAAATTTGATTCGGGGCCGAGTCATCTGATTTGATCCTGGTCCAAATAAATTCAACTCAAATTAAAAGTGCCCCAGTTGCTTGAACAACTGCTATTTTCTCCAGAAACACGGTTCAAAAGAAAATTAATTTCTTTCGAGTCGAGAATTTTGGTAAAATTTGTCGAATTTGCGAATTGTACAATCGATTTGCTCATCTCTGTCTCTGACACAATTCTCTGGCGACTGGAGCATTGCAGCTGGGATCTCTACAGTGTTGATGGCCCCTTATGGTAAAGATGACCCGTCCATCTTCCCCTCTAGAACAAGTAATGTGGACCACTCTGCGTCCAGTAGGATGGCCCTACAGGCCACCACCACCCATGTACTGACCTCCCAGTAGTTGAAGGCTCCAAGCTCTGGGAGCTCTCGTCCTCCAGGGGAAGCTTTTACCAGCGAGTGGTCTGAGAGATTCATGATGCATGGGTAATGCTCTTACACAGATAAACATTAGCCAACTGCAGGCCTTCTGAGGAATGAGAGATTATCTAGAGATGTGGCTGGGAAAGGTCAGCTTCTTCACAGGCAAAACGTGTTATGAAAGCTGCTTTCTCCCTAAGCCATGATTGAGAAGAAAAAAAAATGTATTGCATAAATATTCACAGAAGGAGCTTAAATTATTACAGTCAGAAAATGTGTTAAAATAAATAGGTGACCTATAAATTCGGCCCTTAGGTCTGTCTTGTCCTGGCCTTGGGAAATTGGTAATTGACGTCCCCTCCCCATAATATTTGGGAAAATTGGGGGGAAAAGTTACAAATTAGTGATAAATTTGAGAAAAATGGCGGAAATTAGTCTACTTTTTATGGTGGTCATGCTCTTGAAGATGATGTATAACCTCATTTTATTGAAGGGGTATTCCCATCTCACAAATGTAGTTTGTATAGTTAGATATAGCCATACCAATATTATTACTAATAGGATGTATTTATATAAAATGTACAGTTTAGAAGATTTCCCTATTTGTATATCCATTGTCCCATACACATCAGTCAGGCCGTTGCCCCTGGTTACGAGCACCGAGGCCTTGTAGTAGTGGTGGCCGGCTTGCTCCTGTTCAAACCCGCTCTGAGGTAACTGCTGTATTGTGAACACACATTACATGAGCATGCGGAGACACATCTTAGGGCACTTTCACATCTGCGTTTTGGACGCTACCAGTCCAAAACACAATGATCAGGATGGTCCATAGAGATGAATTGATCTTGGAACAGGATCCGTTTCTCTGCGTTTTGGAAGCGCAGACAAAAATACTACAACCCTAAGATGTGTCTCCGCATGCTCATGTAATGTGCGTTCACAATACATTAGTTACCTCAGAGCGGGATTGAACAGGAGCAAGCCGGACACCACTACTACAAGGCCTCGGTGCTCGTAACCAGGGGCAACGGCCTGACTGATGTGTGTGGGACAATGGATATACAAATAGGCAAATCTTCTAAACGGTACATTTTATATAAATACATTCTATTAGTAATAATATTGGTATGACTATATCTAACTATACAAACTACATTTGTGAGATGGGAATACCCCATTAAGTACTTATTGAATGTGTTTTTTTTTTTTTCCTTCATGGATTGTTTGGGGCATCCATCTTGCCTGATCTGCTTTAACCCTTAGACTCCCAGCGCCATACATGTACGGCGCTCTTGATCGGTGCGGTGGGCAGGAGCTGCGCTCGGGGTCCGGCAGTGGCCGATAGCCCAGACCCTACTGTATGCACCAGCATCGGTGAAAACACCAATGCCAGTGCATTAACCCTCACACTGCCGCGGTCAGTGCTGACAGCAGCATGTGCGATCTCGGCGCTGGGAGCGAGAGCCCATCGGGTCCCCGCGCTGCTGTGACGGGGACCCAATGGCAGGGAAGGCAGCCCGATGCCTTCCTTAGGCATCGGGCTGCCTTCTACGGAAGCCTGTGAGATCCAGCCCCCTGGATCTCACAGGCAAGAAGCTGTAAGTGTATTACACTGTTGTTTTCCCAAAATAAAGTTAAAAAAAAAGAGACACATTGGCCCTGATTTATCATACCTTCACTGCAGAATTCCGGCATCAAAAAGTTGCAAAATAGGGCTTTTGCAACTTTTTACACTCGCTTGCTCCTACATTTGCAACTTTTTGCAATTTTACACCACTCACTCCAGTTTTGTAATATGGATGGAAAAGTGGGTGTGGTTAGCTATGTTAATGAGTTTCACTCCAGATTTATCATTGCAACTTCAAAAAATAAAATAAAAAATGGAAAAGATGGTGGAGTAAGAAACTTCTCTAGACAAGTGTTAGGTCTAAGGATAAGACACATTTATCAAGTAACGTGAGACATTTGATAAATATGGCATAATGTTCTCCAACACAGACTCAAGCAAAACTGACTTCAAATTTTCCCCTCATGATAAATCTCCCCCATTGACTTCTATGGGAGAGTGTAGTGAGCGTGCTCTGTGACCTGTGCAAGGAGGGAAGGCTTCTACCGAGACAGAAGGCACTTAAATTACTGAAAAGTCATAAGATTTATTAAAATAATAGGTGAACTATAAATTAGTGATAAAAAGGTGGGATTAAAAAATTGTGCGGATTAGTATAATCTTTTATAAGAGTGGGCATGCTCTTGACAATAATATATAATTTTATTTTATTATAAATTGAATATCTGTTGGATACCGGTATTTTTTTTTTATGGATTTTATGGGGCATGTATTTTGCTTGAAGTGATGTAACAGCAGCGCAAAGATTTGCTTTACAGCAGGTGCCCAGACCTGAGACTATACAGAAAATGATACATTGACTTCTATGGGAGAGAGTAGTGAGCATGCTCAGTGACTTGTGCAAGGAAACTGTTCTGACAAAATATCTAATTAGGACAGCCACTTAAAAGTTGGACAAACAAGATAATGTATAGTTACCGTCTACCAGTAATCCATCTGCCATCAGTCGGTGCTCAGCGTAGCGGTTACTATAGACACATCTCTTAATCTATATCTAATTAATAGATCCTCCTCAGTTCCTCCTTAACAGTCATGCCCAATCAATCTCCAATCCGTAGATTTCCCCTTCTGCAGTCTATTTCAAGGTCTGCCAGGCAGGCCTAATCAATGCCTGATCAATACATCAGCACATTCACACACTTCATTGTACTCTGATAGGCAAGACTAATCTACTTATGATCGATCGCTCGTGAGGAGCGGAGTCAGCACCGCGCGCGGCATTGGAAACTGGAATATTGCAACTGTTACATATTGTCCTGTCGTGCGGAAAGTTTGTTACAATGTAAATATCTTACCCTTGAGTACCGTAGGCGGCAGTGCAATCAATGGGCCTCATTAACAGGCGCTAACGTCTCCTTGTGTAGTCTGAGATTAATACATTTTCTATGTTACAGTTTTTATTTTTTGCTTTCAGTATTGTTTGGAACAATGAAACGACGATTTCAGGTGACTCACGGAATATCCTCAGACGAGCTGTTTACAGTCCGTAGAATACAAAGGGAGAATCGATTGACGGAAATTATTCTCCAGTGTGATCCAGTAGCCAGAGACTCACAAATCGGGCAAATTGGATGACAGAAATCTTCTCGTATTTACAGTGAACATCCGGTTTCTCTGGAAATTATGAGGTTGGAAAATAAAAATGCTTGGAGGATTTTTTTTTTTTTAAATATTGAAACAAAAAAATTTTAAATTAAAATTCAAAAAATAATAATAAATGAAAAATGCATAAATCTGTCCCCCGGTGGCGTCAGATACCAGGCTCCTCTTCATAATTGTGGCGCATCTGTGCAGATCCGTGCAATAACAAGGGAGCGGGTGTAGATTTCCACTGCCGTAATTATAATGTGCCGGGCCTGCTGAAGCCGCCGTTGCACCACCACACTCCTCCCACTTTTTGGAAAAGTGTTGAGCGGGGCTCCGAAAACCCAAAAAGTCGCAAAATTTTGCATAATCATGGCATGCGCTAAACTTTTCTACGGCAGTTTTCAGGGGATGATGATTAATGTCCCGCACAATATTATATATAAAAAAATATTATAAAATTAAATTGTTTAAATTAGTTAAAAAAATTAAATTATACAAAATTGTTATATTACATGACTGCAATTAATATCAGTATTTAAATCCCAAATAGCAGGACATTTTAAACCCCTTCCCCTTGTTTAAAAAAAATAATAATAAAATTTAACAAGTTTAACATCCCTTGTGGAGAATTTTGGACGCCACCAGTGGAACATGACATATCATAGAAATATGCTGTAAATATACCTCCCAATATTAAAATAGATGTTTTGCGCCCATGCCCCTTTTACCCAGAAATAACCCCAAAATCATACCTCCCAACCATTATGTTGTTGGCAGCACTATCCCACAAAACGGTTCTAAGAGGGGTGGGGCTTGAGCCTCATTGTGTGTATTTTTACTTGTTTCATTGGCTTTCTTGGGGAGGATTGGGGGTGGGGCTTAAAAAAGTACAACAAATGAGGATTCAGATGTTGAGACGTTTGCCCAAAACTGCCAAAAAGCAGTTGGTACACAAATGTGCAAAAGTCCTTGACGATCTGCAAAAGAGCGGCTGTTTATGGCGGTGAAAACATTTGTGGTCAACATATCATAGATAGAGTAGACATAGGTACAGTGTTCTCTGTGTTTTTAATAAAGTTAATTGAGAAGAACCCTGTGTGTACGCATATATTTGCACAAGGTTAATAAAGTTTATTCGGGAGAGCATTGTTTGTGTGGGTGTGTTCACTTGTATATGTGGCAACCAATCAGATCTTTCTTTCTATTATCTAACCTGCACTGGGAAAATGAAAGCAGTAATCTGATTGGTTGCTATGGGCAACTGATCCGTGTTATGTCTAAAGCAGTTTTTAAACAAGGCCTACAGTGTTTTTTGCCATAAACTTTATTGATAATGTCCTCAAGAACATAATCACCATTCCCATTACCCACAGCATCAGATTGTGTACTTTATAATGACGCGTCCTGGCTGTATAATTCTCCCTCACAGGTCCCCTGAGACTATTACAGCGTGTTACTGCTCATTAATCAGTGTGATATGCCCTGTGCCGTCTCTTAACCTTCATTTGAGGGTCATGAAGGGAGTTCAGAGAATGAAATATCATTTAGTAAAGATACTGAGGGAGATTTATCAAAACTGCTGTCAAGGTAAACTGGCCTAGCTGCCCATAGCAACCAATCAGATTACACCTTTCATTTTCCAAAGGAGCTCTTAAAAATGAAAAGTGGAATCTAATTGGTTGCTATGGTAAGCCGGTTATCCTTTAGGCCATTTTTGATAAATCTCTGTAAGGGTTCGTGCACATGAACGGGATTTCTTTCCGTGTCCGTTTTTGGGGGACCACAAAATACAAATGGTTGTGTGCATGAGCCCTAAGTCTAATGTGTGCCATTACTGCTTTATGAGGGGATTCAGCATGATTGCCTTCAGTCCACCATATTGAAGGCCTCCATTCTTCTTGATTGGTAAATAATTGTGTTTCCGTATGACGCTGTTGGAAGCACGCCAGTTGATGGCATACGCTGTCACTAGGTGATGAATTTAGCACAGCGGGGACTAATGATTCGAATCGTATGGTGCAAGTATTATGTGATTCGAGGTCACAGATGTAAGATGTAAAGATTTCCCCTTAAAGACCCGCATTTTGATTTAAAAAAACTTGCCTTGGGTCCCAGGAATTTTACTAAATACTGTAAATTTATCTGCGCCCTTTGTAAAAATCATAGATAATGGATTATGTGAGTAGATGTAGCAGAGCTAAGTGTCTCCGCTGTAGGAGAGCTGAGCCATTGGACATAATAGTACATAGTTATAGGGCAGAGGTTAGCCAGCACAACTGTCAGCTGTCTCTCAGGATCCCCTCGTATACACGCATGCTCAGCTTGGCAGAGGATGCATATGTTCAGAATGAGATAGATGGAGTGAGCCGCTGCCAGACAGCTCTGGTGGTGATTTACCCCCCCCCCTGCCCCCCCACCAAGAACAAAAAGTATTGGACATGTTGAAATCCACCATGCCAAGACATAACTATACACCTAATCCCACCAAGTCCCCATTACTGCCCCACATAGTAAATATTCCTCAGTTATGTGCCCCCAGTAATATGCCCAGTTATGTGCCCCCCAGTAATATGCCCCAGTTATGTGCCCCCAGTAATATGTCCACGTTGTGCCCCCCTGTAATATGCCCACATTGTGCCCCCAGTAGTATGCCCAGTTATGTGGCCCCAGTAATATGACCAGATTGTTCCCCCCTGTAATATGCCCACATTGTGCCCCCTGTATATATGCCCACATTGTGCCCCAGTAATATGTTGTGCCCCCAGTAATGTGCCCACATTGTGCCCCCCAGTAATATTCCCCCCCTGTAATATGCCCACATTGTGCCACTCACAGAAAGTTAAAAAAATAAACACCACATACTTACCTTCGTCCTAGCAGCAGCAGCAGGACATTGGTTGCTCTGGTCTGTGGAGGGTGCGGAGCCAAGGCCGATTGCTGGCCGGACCCACCACCCGCACAGACCAGAGGTGTGGAGAGCAGGCAGGGGGGACGGGAGGGATGATGGACGAAGCAGCCAGCCGATACCGGCTCTCTGCTTCATCACAATACAGGCAACTGTCTCTGTGTTCTATGGACGCAGGGACAGCTGCCAGAAATGGGACATACCTCCCCTGTACCGGGACAGTGGGACAGCCACTGCAATCCGGGACTGTCCCCACTGGATCTGGGATGGTTGGGCGTTATGGTGTCTGCTCTTCCCCAACATCAGGGAGGATACAACAGTGTGCTGTCCCTTTTTTTTTTTTGCTACATTGAAATGAATGGTTCCGCATCTGATCCGCAAAAAATGCAGATCGGGTGCAGTCCAAAACTACGGTCTTGTTAATGGGGTCTAACTGGGGGAGCACTGATGTAGTAGTATGTAGTGGGCTGCTACATACTGATTTTGGTTTGGGGCCTTCTCTTTTGCATAGGACTGCTAGTAGACCAGCTCCATCTTCTTAATACCAGAAATTATTGCGATGAAAAAACAGAGGAGCGACAGCACGTAAAAAAAAAAAAAAAGCACATTCAGCTCTGCTACATCTGATAAATAAGCATGTACAGTCTCAAATAATATGTCAGGCGTTTGGAGTCTCAGGCTCCGCTTATTACATTTAGTTCCCTTAAAGCGACACAGAATCATCAAACCGTTTTCCCAGTTTGTCCACATGAATGAATCTTTCCCCCCACCAGTCATGTGGCCGAGAACTGCGCTAATTTTCTGTCCTCGCAGATGCTTGTCTTTTATTTCTGCTGCTTTGTTCCAGCTGTTTAATTCCTTGTGATATGCTAATATTGCGCAGATGAGGCGCACACATCGGAGGACGCTGCTGGGGGGGGGCGCCTCATTAAGATGTGGGCTCACCTCTTTCCTGGAAAGTTGTGTCCTCGGGTGGAGGGGCGGCTGATTAAATATATATATATTAATTTATATATAAAATGATTTTATTTCTCTATATATATTTCCTATATATATATTGTAAAAGAATCGATGATGACACGAGGAATATAGTATGTAACGTCCCCTTGCGACATATGCCGTTTTATCTGGCCCTATAGAAAAAAGTCAGTATGGACGCCTGCCTCATTCTACATAGATATTCCCAGGAGTAAAAATAATTGGGGTCATTTACAAACAGCAGCATTTTACGCTGGTCTTTGATTTACGTCTCGTCACATCTTTGGCAGCCCGTGTGCCTGGTATATAAACTACTCCAGCACCTGACTGACTCCAACATTGACTCCTGTTTGTCGGGGGCTGTATTGTAAGGGTATTTTTAAGTGACTGATTGGTTCTCCCCTTTAATTCTGTTTTATCCTCTGTGTAATAGTTTATAAGTTTCCCTTGTAATGAAGTGGGTTAGAGATAGTACCCATCCCCCATTGTGCTGATAAGACCACATTCCTGAGTGATCTGAGAGACATGTGTGCTGCACACTGGAGAAGGGGCTAAGGCTAGTTTCACACTAGCGTTATTGCTGGATCCGGCAGGGTCCAGGAATAACGGTTCCGTTACTGATAATACAACCATGTGGATCCGTAATGAACGGATCCGGTTGTATTATCTTTAACATCGCTGGGACGGATACGTCATGAACTCCATTGAAAGTCAATGGAGGACGGATCCGTTTACTACTGTGTCACACCGAACGTCTTTGTGCGGATCCACAGGAACGAGAGCAAACCGCAGCATGTTGCGGTTTGCTCTCCGGTCTGAAGACGGAATGGAATGCTTTTAGGAGCGCTCTGTTGTCTTCAGTTCAGTTTTGTCCCCATTGACAATGAATGGGGACAAAACTGAAGCGTTTTATTCCAGTATTGAGCCCCTATGACGAAACTCAATACCGGAATAAAACAACGCAAGTGTGAAAGTACCCTAACAGGTTAAAACTCTGCTACCCATCTTGTCTCAGGAGACTCCACCAGGCCCTCTATTCTAGGTAGGATGTGAGTATGACTTGCCCTATTTCTCTTGTACACCCTGGGGTGTCGGTCATGTGTTATAACAAGGTAGACAGCCAAGGGTTATAGCATGATCGACGGAGTCTCCACCCCATTTAGGCTTGTGATGTGTATTAACTTTTTATTATTCTGGGATTTCTTTGTGTTATTGTATATTTAACCACTTAGAAAATATATTTATTCACTTAACCTGCGTAAGCTTATTTATTCTAAAATCTTTCGAATTCAATTTACGTTACAAAGGCCACTGTCTTATCTCCAGCTCATTCTCCTCCACTCCCAATTGGGAAGGACGGCGTAAAAAAACACCCATGTGACTACTTATTGCTGCAACATATTGCTTACGCCAGAAAGCATTCCCCACCGATATGGCAGCAGGATACTGCGCCATTAGGTGCAGCCCAGAGGCCCAAAAGGCATTAGAGGTCAAGGTGAAGTATGGAAAGGGCTTGGGGCGCCATATGCAATTATGGGACATGGCCTAGTTTGAGGGGCATGTCATCATCCAAACAGCCGATCTCCCTGATGCTTCCAACGTTGGCAAGTATATCTAAGGGTATGGCCACCTATAGCGTAAATAGTAGGGATTTTAAGTCAGTCAGCATGCCAATGTAACGCAGATGGTAAAACCTGGGGCAAATCTGCACTGCTTCCACATTGAAGTCTGCACAAAATATGGTGCACATTTTGGTGCTGAGGATGGCAACCAGATACGCTGGTATATTCTGGCCTAAGGGTACGGCGACATGGCCAGTCGTATCCATCCTTTTATGATCCACTCCTGGTTTTGGTTTCCAAAATAGCATGCAGACACCTGATCGCGTGGCCTTACCGTTAGGATATATGTACACGGTGCGTATCATGCGATCTGCAGAGTAATACAGTACAAGCTAATCAGATAATGGGGGTCATTTACAAAGACCAGTGTTTTAGGCCCCCTGCGATGCCGGAGAAAGCAGAGGCCTCATCATAAATTAGGCACATAGCCTACAATCCGTGCGCCTGGAGTAGAGACTGAATGGCGTAGTTTTCACTCCACTTTTGCTCCCGTTTATAAATGTTTTGGGTCCACATGGAAATTGACCTGCAGTGCAGATTTCGAAATGCAAAGGGTGAGATTTGGGGCAAATCCGCTTCAAAATCCAGGACTAAATACGCATGTGGGTTTTGTGTGGAAACTCTAATTACATATTTACACCGACAAGATTATCTGACCAATTTCTGTCCAATCAGACCAATAGTTGATGTGTATAATAAAATATCTGTGTGTGCAATAGGCCATCTGACCAATCTGTTGGTGTAAATGAGCCTTAAAGGGGTTCTCCAGGAATTAAGAAAAGGAAAATACTTAAATATTACTTTATTATAAATATATTCCCAAATAACTTTCATTATTTATAATGGCTCGTTTTGTCTGGGGAGCGATCATGAGGAGAAATAAAATGGCTGACGTCCTATTAGTACACACAGAACCTGTCCTAATGACACAGGAGGACAAGTTACTTCACAACACCGAGGTAAAGAGCTGCCTCATCCTCCTCTCTGCTCTGCTCGTCAGGGATTATGATCCTGAATACAGAGGATAAGATCTTCAGCTGAATCTCTGAAGGAATGGAGCTCATAAGGATGAGGCTGTGTCCTCCTGAGTGATTAGGACAGGTTTTGTGTGCAGTAATAAGACAGCGGCCATTTTGTTTCTCCTAATGATTGCTCCCCAGACAAAACGAGCCGTTATAACTAATGAAAGGCATATGGGAATATATTTATAATAACGTAATATTTAGGTATTTTCATTTTCTTAATTCCCGGAGAACCCCTTTAAGGATTTTACACAGATCAAAATCCATAATTTAATCCATAATTTAATTCAAAATGTGGACCATATATACACGGTGGTGCAGATTTTGTCCTGGATTTCAATGTGGATCCGCAGCGACCCTGCCAGTAAACCATTCTGTCTACGCGCTGCAGATTTCAAAATGGAATCCGCGCTAAAAAATAAATAAATACATAAAACGGCGGCATGTGCACAGGGTGAGCAAAGCCCCATGGACTTCCAGACCACAAAGCCGTGTGTGTGAACTTAGTCTTACATTTTTACAATTTATATTGTCAACTGTTAGAGAAATCTGTCTGACAACCAGTATGGCGTCCGTTTTTAGCAATCAAGAGGTTGTCATCCAACTGTCCCTTAATTACAGATTTGAAGCAGAGAATGTTCCCCTTAGATTTCACTTGAAGAAGCGCGGTGAAGGTGGGTGATAACCCTCCGTAGGAGCTGTGGTGGCCGCTCCGTTGGTTGACACCCAGCTGATAAGGTTTTTGTGTGTGGTGGGGTTTATCATAAGACCTTGTGGTTTATACCCGGCCGGGCGCGCAGCAGCATACTGATGGTTACTGATCACATTACGCTGCTCGCCAGAAGCCGCGATGCGCACTCAGGGGTTATTTTTAGCTCAGACTGGAAAGCGCATACAATCGCTAATTAACAACTCTTCTGAATGAGCGCCCCCCCCCCTCCTCCTTCTTGTAACGAGCAATTATAGAAACATCAGATACAGAAGTTTTGATGCAGTTGAAATTCATCATTTTTTTTCTAAACATATATCTGAAAACCCTCAGAATTTCTGCTGGTGCCCACATGTGGCTCATGGCTTAATATTGGGGGGACTGGTTTAGGAAAAAACTATAGGCAAAGACATACCTCCCAAGAAAGAGAACCATCTTGGCAGCTGTGGCTCCTTCAAGTCAATCACCGACTTTCCTACAAGCCTCAAGGGAATACAGCCAGGCCAGATATCCGTCTGTAGTCGCCTGTTTCGGAGTCCCTGCCCCTCATCAGTACGGGGTAGGATTCTGGCTGACTCAGTGCGATACCTTGGAAGCGGCTTAGGCATCCTGCTCTGTACTGATGAGGGGCAAGCACCCCGAAACAGCCGACTACAGAGGGATATCTGACTTGGCTTTTTTCCCTTGCCAAATCCCAACGCTTGTTGGAAAGTCGGATCTTGACTCATAGGGAACCACTTCCTACAGGTGGCACCGAGGAGATGGTTCTCTTCCTTGGGAGGTACCTCTTTGCCTATTCGTTTTCCATGGAGCATAGCATGGAGTACTTCCAGTCTCCATACAGGACCAGTCTCTTTAAGGAGATTCAGCACCCTGCCTAGGAAAAATTTAGGAACATTTAGGGCCTATTCACACGACTGTGTGAATGGGTCCGCATCTATTCCGTAGTTTTGCGGAATAAACGTGGCCCCATTCAGTTCTATTAGAGCGGAGAAGAATAGGCATTTTGAACAGGACAAATTATGGAACACACGCCGGGCGGCATCCGTGGTATTGCGGATCAGCGTTTTTGCGGTCCGGCCACACAGTCAAGTTTCTTTACGCAGTTTTGGAAGCCAAAATTAGGAGTGGATCATAAAATGGGGAAAAGGATAAAGGACAGATACGAGTGATGTGTGAATTATAATGTCATGATGTTATGTATCATAACAGCTGATATAATACATAATATGATATAATGTAACACAATATGAAATGGAAACTAATATCTAAAATAAGCAATCCAATAAATCATTTATATAATCTATTATGTGATACACGATGTTATAGATTATAAAATGTAAATATGTCACATGTTATCTAATACACAATGTGCTATGATGAAGTAAATTGATATAATATGCAATGTATGATACAAGAAATATATAATTAGAATATAATATACACAGTGGAGTCCCATTATTTTGATCACCAGATAATATTCAGTGTAACCGGCATGTTTAGCACGGACAGCAGCTAGACGGGCGGGGAGAGACTCTATAAGGTCCTGGTAGGTCGTCACAGATATCTGGAGCCATGCTGACTGTAGTTTATCCTACAGCTGCTGGAGGGGACGTGGGGGGAGCTGGGGAATTGAAGGGGTATTCCGGTTACCATAAATATAACTTATGTTTTAGACTAATTCATTATCAATAATTACCTCATATAATGTCTATTTCACATATTTACCGTTCAGTAGTTCTAAAGTACTTTTCTTCCCCTGCTACCCACTGTGTTCCTCATTAGTTACCATGGCACCGACCTGTTGTTCTGAGCCTTTGTCAGGTCGAGCATGCTCAGTGTGTTGCTATCAGTTCTCTAGCTAAATGTCAGTGTGCTGGTGATTACTGAGTAGAGGGGGGCGTGTCTGCACTGTGATATCAGGCAGCCAATCAGTGAACAGCAACACTCATGAACAAGCAGAAACTCACAGCAGGAAAGGCTAAGCATTGTGGGAATTGTAGTTTTGTGAGGGAAGATCAGGAGCCATGACACTCTCAGTATGCTGCAGGCTCACACAGGGGCTAGACAAATGGATTGCAAGGTAAAATTAAGCTGTAGTTATACTGTATGTACAGGAATGGGTTCTGGTTATATGTACAGGTATGGGGTCTGGTTATATGTAGCAGGTATGGGGTTCTGGTTATATGTACGGTATTGGTTTGGTTATATATACAGGTATGGGTTCTGGTTATATGTACAGGTATGGGTTTCTGGTTATATGTACAGGAATGGGTTTGGTTATATGTACAGGTATGGGTCTGGTTATATGTACGGTATGGGTTCTGGTTATATGTACAGGTATGGGTTCTGGTTATGTCAGGTATGGTTCTGGTTATATGTACAGGAATGGGTTCTGGTTATATGTACAGGTATGGGTTCTGGTTATATGTACAGGTATGGGTTCTGGTTATATGTACAGGTATGGGTTCTGGTTATATGTACAGGTATGGGTTCTGGTTATATGTACAGGTATGAGTTCTGGTTATATGTACAGGTATGGGTTCTGGTTATATGTACAGGTATGAGTTCTGGTTATATGTACAGGTATGGGTTCTGGTTATATGTACAGGTATGGGTTCTGGTTATATGTATAGGTATGGGCTCTGGTTATATGTATAGGTATGGGTTCTGGTTATATGTATAGGTATGGGCTCTGGTTATATGTATAGGTATGGGTTCTGGTTATATGTATAGTATGGGCTCTGGTTATATGTAATAGGTATGGGTTCTGGTTATATGTACAGGTATGGGTTCTGGTTATATGTACAGGTATGAGTTCTGGTTATATGTACAGGTATGGGTTCTGGTTATATGTACAGGTATGGGTTCTGGTTATATGTATAGGTATGGGCTCTGGTTATATGTATAGGTATGGGTTCTGGTTATATGTATAGGTATGGGCTCTGGTTATATGTATAGGTATGGGTTCTGGTTATATGTATAGGTATGGGCTCTGGTTATATGTACAGGTATGGGCTCTGGTTATATGTACAGGTATGGGCTCTGGTTATATGTACAAGGTATGGCTCTGGTTATATGTACAGGTATGGGCTCTGGTTATATGTACAGGTATGGGTCTGGTTATATGTACAGGTATGGGTTCTGGTTATATGTACAGGTATGGGCTCTGGTTATATGTACAGGTATGGGTTCTGGTTATATGTACAGGTATGGGTCTCTGGTTATATGTACAGGTATGGCTCTGGTTATATGTACAGGTATGGTTCAGGTTATAAGTACAGGTATGGCTCTGGTTATATGTATAGTATGGGTTCTGGTTATATGTACAGGTATGGGCTCTGGTTATATGTACAGGTATGGGCTCTGGTTATATGTACAAGGTATGGGCTCTGGTATATATGTATCAGGTATGGGCTCTGGTTATATGTACAGGTATGGGCTCTGGTTATATGTACTAGGTATGGGCTTCTGGTTATTATGTACCAGGTATGGGCTCTGGTTATATGTACAGGTATGGGTTTCTGTTATATGTACAGGTCTGGGCTCTGGTTATATGTAAGGTATGGGTTTCTTGGTTATATGTACAGGTATGGGTTCAGGTTATATGTACAGGTAATGGGTTCTGGTTTATATGTATAGGTATGGGCTCTGGTTATATGTACAGGTATGGGTTCTGGTTATATGTAAAGGTATGGGCTCTGGTTATATGTATAGGATGGGTTCTGGTTATTATGTATAGGTATGGGCTCTGGTTATATGTACGGTATGGGTTCTGGTTATATGTACAGGTATGGGTTCTGGTTATATGTACAGGTATGGGTTCTGGTTATATGTACAGCTATGGGCTCTGGTTATATGTGTGGTATGGGTTCTTGTTTATATGTACAGGTATGGGCTCTGGTTTATATGTACAGGTATGGGTTCTGGTTATATGTATAGGTGTGGGTTCTGGTTATATGTACAGGTATGGGTTCTGGTATATGTACAGGTATGGGTTCTGGTTATATGTACAGGTATGGGTTTCTGTTTATATGTACAGGTATGGGCTCTGGTTATATGTACAGGTATGGGTTCTGGTTATATGTGTAGGTATGGGTTCTGGTTATATGTGTAGGTATGGGTTCTGTTTATATGTACAGGTATGGCTCTGGTTATATGTACAGGTATGGGTTCTGGTTATATGTGTAGGTATGGGTTCTGGTTATATGTGTAGGTATGGGTTCTGTTTATATGTACAGGTATGGGGCTCTGGTTATATGTACAGGTATGGGTTCTGGTTATATGTATAGGTATGGGTTCTGGTTATATGTGTAGGTATGGGTTCTGGTTATATGTATAGGTATGGGTTCTGGTTATATGTGTAGGTATGGGTTCTGGTTATATGTACAGGTATGGGCTCTGGTTATATGTACAGGTATGGGTTCTTGGTTATATGTACAGGTATGGGTTCTGGTTATATGTGTAGGTTATGGGTTCTGTTTATATGTACAGGTATGGGCTCTGGTTATATGTACAGGTATGGGTTTCTGGTTATATGTACAGGTATGGGTTCTGGTTATATGTGTAGGTATGGGTTCTGTTTTATATGTACAGGTATGGGCTCTGGTTATGTACAGGTATGGGTTCTGGTTATATGTACAGGTATGGGTTCTGGTTATATGTACAGGTATGGTTCTGCTTATATGTATAGGTATGGGTTCTGGTTAATATGTATAGGTATGGGTTTGTTATAATGTACAGGTATGGGTTCTGGTTATATGTGTAGGTATGGGTTCTGGTTATATGTACAGGTATGGGTTCTGGTTATATGTACAGGTATGGCTTCTGTTATATTACAGTATGGGTTCTGGTTATAATGTACAGGTAATGGGGTTCTGGTTATATGTACAGGTATGGGTTTCTGGTTATATGTACAGGTATGGGTTCTGGTTATATGTACAGGTATGGGTTCTGGTTATATGTACAGGTATGGGTTCTGGTTATATGTACAGGTATGGGTTCTGGTTATATGTACAGGTATGGGTTCTGGTTATATGTACAGGTATGGGTCTCTGGTTATATGTACAGGTATGGGTTCTGGTTATATGTACAGGTATGGGTCTGGTTATATGTATAGGGTGTGGGCTCTGGTTATATGTATAGGTGTGGTTCTGGTTATATGTACAGGTATGGGTTCTGGTTATATGTACAGGTATGGGTTCTGGTTATATGTACAGGTATGGGTTCTGATTATATGTACAGGTATGGGTTCTGGTTATATGTACAGGTATGGGTTCTGGTTATATGTACAGGTATGGGTTCTGGTTATATGTACAGGTATGGGTTCTGGTTATATGTACAGGTATGGGTTCTGGTTATATGTACAGGTATGGGTTCTGGTTATATGTACAGGTATGGGTTCTGGTTATATGTACAGGTATGGGCTTCTGGTTATATGTACAGGTATGGGTTCTGGTTATATGTATAGGTGTGGGCTTCTGGTTATATGTATAGGTGTGGGTCTGGTTATATGTACAGGTATGGGTTCTGGTTATATGTACAGGTATGGGTTCTGGTGGTTATATGTACAGGTATGGTTCTGGTTATATGTACAGGTATGGGTTCTGGTTATATGTACAGGTATATGGTACAGGTATGGGTTCTGGTTATATGTACAGGTATGGGTTCTGGTTTATGTACAGGTATGGTTCTGGTTATTGTATATGTACAGTATGGGTTCTGGTTATATGTACAGGTATGGGTTCTGGTTATATGTACAGGTATGGGGTTCTGGTTATATGTACAGGTATGGGTTTCTGGTTATATGTACAGGTATGGGTTCTGGTTATATGTACAGGTATGGGTTTGGTTATATTGTATAGGTATAGGGTTCTGGTTATATGTTAGGTATGGGTTCTGTTTATATGTTAGGGTATGGTTCTGGTTATGTTATAGGTATGGGTTCTGGTTATATGTATAGGTATGGGTTCTGGTTATATGTACAGGTATGGGTTCTGGTTATATGTACAGGTATGGGTTCTGGTTATATGTACAGGTATGGGTTCTGGTTATATGTATAGGTATGGGTTCTGGTTATATGTACAGGTATTGGTTCTGGTTTTATGTATAGGTATGGGTTCTGGTTATATGTACAGGTATGGGGTCTGGTTATATGTACAGGTATAGGCTCTGGTTATATGTATAGGTATGGGTTCTGGTTATATGTATAGGTATGGGCTCTGGTTATATGTACAGGTATGGGTTCTGGTTATATGTACAGGTATGGGTTCTGGTTATATGTACAGGTATTGGTTCTGGTTTTATGTATAGGTATGGGTTCTGGTTGGGTCACAGCTTGCAGCCTTAATGCAGTTTTTAAAAAATTAAGTTACTTTACCAGAATACCCCTTTAAGGGGCCAGGGTAGTACTTGGAGGTCTTGGTCATGCTCTTCTCATCAATGTTGGACATTTCTAGCCATGTGATGTCGCATTGTCTTGCTGGAAGATCCCAGCACACCCAGCCTCTTCTGAAATACTCTGTGCTTCTGCGAGAACCCTGGAAACGCTAGAGATCGTCTATTTTCACTGATGGCGGCTGCCAGCGCCTACATCCGATCTAGCAGATAGAGATCCCCTACTTATTCATTAATATCACATACATATATATTTATACGAGCGCCCCATATCTTCCTTTTATATGTTCCTGTATTGGAGATGCCCGGTATAAAGCGCTCTCATCCGCATTATGCTCGTTCCATGTTCTTTACTGAAGGTTTTTATTTTGTTTTTGTTTGTTTTTTTCATAATCTTTATTTGAATTTCAAAGGCAGAAAAAAATCAAGAAGACAAAGAAACCTGGCTGGCAAAGCAATCAAAGCAGCGCAGGTCTCACGTACACAGGGATAATGAGCCTGGAGTCCTGGAGAAGCAGCTGTCGCTCAGTAACGCCTGGAGAATATAGGGAATTACTGGAACGTGAGAATTCACTGGGTCTCACCATATTTGTATGTCAATTTTTCCACCAAAATATTCCGTCCAGATAAAAAACGGGTGAGAGTTTGTGATCTCTGGTGGTCTAGAGTAGTGAAGGGGTTAGTGTAAGCTTCCCTGGTGGCCTAGGGCTTTGGTGTCCGCTTACATAGGGCAGAGAATTACATCTAACAGTTCTGCACTGCTGTTTGGTTATTAAAACCAGTATAAGAATAGTTCAGATTCCACTGTGTTCAATCAGTCAGGAGAGGTGTCAGCAGGGGGTGTCCACCTCAAGAATAAAGAATCATTATAACTAAGTACTTAAATCAGTGATATTAACCAAACAGCATACATTTTTGGGGCCAATTTGGCTACTAGTAGTATGGACCTATAGCTGTAATATTCGGCCTTTACATGAGGCTCATATTCAGCTGATAGATCTTCTTTAATGTTAACCTCCCTGGTGGCATAGGGGACTGAAGTGGTTCATTTAAACATCCATGGTGGTCCAGAGTATTAAGGAGTTAATATTAGGTTAGCTTTCCTAGTGGTCTAGATCAGTGACTGTTTAATATCATCATCCATTGTAGTCTAGAGAAGTGAAGAAGTTCATTTTTAGCATCCCTGGTGGTCTATGGAAGTGAAGGGGCTAATGAATCCTTCTGGGTAGTTTAGATTAATAATTAATTAGTGTTGCATTCCCAGTGGTCTAGATTAGTGACAGGTCAACAGCAGCATCCATGGTAGTCTAGAGAAGTGAAGGAGCTCATTTTTAGCATCCCTGATGGTCTATGGAGGTGAAGGTGCTATTTAACCCTTCCAGGTAGTCTAGATTAATAATTAATTATTGTTGCATTCCCAGTGGTGTACGGGAGTAAGAGGTTAATGTCAGCATCCCGAATAGGCTAAGGAAAGGGTCCATTTCAGCATCCCTGGTGCTCAAAAGTAGTAATGAATGATAGCTTTCCTTGAAGTGGTTCATTTAAGTATATGTGGTGGTCTAGAGTAGTAAAGGGTTATCTTTAGCTTTTTTAGTGGTTTAAGTCAGTCATTGGTTAATTTAGACACCCATGTCTAGGAAAGTGAATGAGTCCATTTTAAGATCGCTAGTAGTCTAGGGAAGGGGGGGTGTCTATTTAAGTATTCCAGGTGGTCTAGAGAAATAAAGGGGTCCATTTCAGCATTCCTGGTAGTCTAAAGTAGTACTGAGTGATTGTTATCATTCCTTGAATTGGCTCATTTAAACATCCATTGTGGTCTAATGTAATAATGAGTTAAGGCCCTTTTAGACGGGCCGATTCTTCTCCCTGCCCGAGCGCCGATCAGCGATATCGGCGCTCGGGCAGGGAGCCTTTACACCGGCCCGACGAATCGAGCGCCCGGCCGCACGAGTGATCGCTGTATCGCTCGTGCGGCCGGAAGCTCCATACTGTCAGGCGCACATCGCCTGTTTACACAGGGCGATGTGCGCCTGACAGATTGGATCTTTTGGTTTCTACAAAAGATCCAATCAGCCGACGAACGAGCGTTTTGCTCGTTCGTCGGCTGATTAGGGCCACTTTTACACGGGCCGATTATCGGCACTAGCGTTCCTAGGAACGATTTTTCGGCCGATAATCGGCCCGTGTAAAAGGACCTTAAATGTAGTAGTCTGGGCTAATAGTTAATGCCAGCATTCATGGTGCTCTAGAGAAGTGATTGGGTCAATTTAATTGACTCTGGTAGTTTAGAGGTTTTTATTTTATTCTGATTGGGGGCAGAGTGGGCTGATCTGGGTCTGATGGGGCACAGTGGGCTGTGATCTGAGATCTGATGGGGGAACAGTAGTCTGATCTGAGGTCTGATGGGGGCACAGTGGGCTGATCTGAGGTCTGATGGGGGCACAATGGGCTGATCTGAGGTCTGATGGGGGCACAGTGGGCTGATCTGAGGTCTGATGGGGCACAGTGAGCTGATCTGAGGTCTGATGGGGGCACAGTGGGCTGAATCTGAGGTCTGATGGGGCACAGTGGGCTGATCTGAGGTCTGATGGGGGCACAGTGGGCTGATCTGAGGTCTGATGGGGGCCACAGTGGGCTGATCTGAGGTCTGATGGGGGCACAGTGGGCTGATCTGAGGTCTGATGGGGGCACAATGGGCTGATCTGAGGTCTGATGGGGGCACAGTGGGCTGATCTGAGGTCTGATGGGGGCACAGTGAGCTGCACAGGTCTGATGGGGGCACAGTGGCTGATTGAGGTCTGATGGGTGGCACAGTGGGCTGATCTGAGGTCTGATGGGGGCACAGTGGGGCTGATCTGAGGTCTGATGGGGGCACAGTGGCTAATCTGAGGTCTGATGGGGGCACAGTGGGCTGATCTGAGTCTGATGGGGCACAGTGGGCTGTGATCTGAGATCTGATGGGGGAACAGTAGTCTGATCTGAGGTCTGATGGGGGCATCAGTGGGCTGATCGTGAGGTCTGATGGGGGCACAATGGCTGATCTGAGGTCTGATGGGGGCACAGTGGGCTGATCTGAGGTCTGATGGGGGCACAGTGAGCTGATCTGAGGTCTGATGGGGGCACAGTGGGCTGATATGAGGTCTGATCGGGGCACAATGGGCTGATGTGAGGTCTGATCGGGGCACAGTGGGCTTGATATGAGGTCTGATCGGGGCACAGTGGGCTGATATGAGGTCTGATGGGGCACAGTGGGCTGCAACAGAGGTCTGATATGGGCACAGTGGGCTGATCTGAGGTCTGATGGGTGCACAGTGGGCTGATCTGAGGTCTGATGGGGGCACAGTGGGCTGATATGAGGTCTGATCGGGGCACAATGGGCTGATGTGAGGTCTGATCGGGGCACAGTGGGCTGATATGAGGTCTGATATGGGCACAGTGGGCTGATCTGAGGTCTGATGGGGCACAGTGGGCTGATGTGAGGTCTGATCGGGGCACAGTGGGCTGATATGAGGTCTGATGGGAGCACAATGTTTGTTTTTTTTACTTTAAAATAAGATATGTACAGTTTGCATAGGGATTTGTTCATAGTTTTTTTTTTTTATAGTCTGGCCCTCCAACGGTCTGAGGGACAGTGAACTGGCCCCCTGTGTAAAAAGTTTGGGGACCCCTGGTCTAGGGCATCAGGCAGTTAATAGTGGGATTCCTGGTAGTTTAGAGAAATGCACAGGTCCATTTCAGCATTCCTGCTGTTCTAAAGTAGCAATGAGTAATCATTAGTATTTCTTGAAGTGATCAATTTAAACATCTGTGGTGGTCTGGAGTAGTAAGGGGTTAATATTAGCATCTCTTGTGGTTTAGGTCAGTAATTGGTTAATGCCACTCCATGGTAGATGGGTCTATTTCAGCGTCCCTGATGGTCTTAAGTATTAAGGAGTTCACTTTATCCTTCCTTACGATCTATTGCAGTAAGCATGTCAGCAGCATCCCTGCTGGTCTAGGACAGTGAATTGGTCTGTTTTAGCATTTCTACCCAACACATACAGTTAGTATCTGATTGTTTTTGATTTTAGAGTATTCCTTTAAGTGTTTGGAGGACCAAGCAAATCAAACATGACTAGGGTGGCCACTCTGTTCCCCTTCAAAAGCCAGACACACTGGCCACGCCCCCACCACCGCTGGATTTTTGCAGCTCACCTAACACAGCGCCGTACATTGTATAGTGGCTCTGCTTGGTATTGCAGCTCAGCTCCATTGACTTGAATGGGGTTGAGCTGCTTCTAGGCCATGTGATCGATGGTCCTCACAGCTACGGGGGTCCCGGGTGTCAGACCTAACCTGAGGATAGCTCATCAATATAAAAAAAAAAATTGGAAAACCCCATTAAAGTCACATTTTGAGGAAACAACTCCACAATTGTGTATAGTCATGTACATTAATTGTATCCAGGTGTATATTCTAGTTGGGTGGCTATGCCCTTTAAGCTATCGTAGATCCCCTTTAAGAGCAGCCAGTGCTTCCATTCTCATTGCTTCAATGGTATTGGTCTAATTGTCTTGGCGCAGATGATACATTACCACAGTGAAATCGTGTTTTGTGCGTTATGACAACTGGGGAGGACTGATGAATGGGTCCAGGATGTCCCCAGTGGAAAGCTCCTACAACCCCTTCCCTTCCATTTCTTCGGGAGTTGAGTCCTCAGAACGTGTGTTTGAAATTTTCCGAAGTGATTTATTTTCTTGCGTTGATCAAGATCTTGACGTCTCTCGGTCATACATTCCTTAATCCGCTCCCCATCTGTCTTCTAAGGCTCCTTGTAATCTCCGGAAGTCCCCGGTGTCACCTAAGGCTTCAGAACTTGCTTTATTGTGTCTGGAGCTGACATCTGTCCACAAAGTCAGACAGCGGCAGAAGAAAATCTTTGGCGTCTTTAAGATGGTCTTATTTTATGCGCTCTGGGTCTGAGGTTGAACATCTGTGCCCAGCGCTGCCCTCATCATAAGCTGCAAAGTTCAGGGATCTAAAGTCTGAGAAAAGTTTATCGGTTGGGGATTTTAATTCTAAGAAAAAAAGTTTAGAAATAAAGGAAACTACAAATCCCATAAGATGAGAACACTCTTCTGCTGAAATACTCTGTGCTGCTGGGGATCCTGCTCCTTCCACTATATAACTCTCATCCTGTGACCTCCACAAGATCAGCACACTAATCGCCTGAAATACCCTGTGCTGCTGTGAGGACCCTGCACCATCCACTATGTAACTCTCAGTCTGTGACCTCCACAAGATCAGCACACTCCTCTCCTGAAATCCTCTGTGCTGCTGTGGACCCTGCTCCTTCCACTATGTAACTCTCATCCTGTGACCTCCACAGGATCAGCACACTCCTTTCCTGACATCCTCTGTGCTGCTGGGAGGACCCGACTTCTTTCACTATGTCACTCTCAAGCCTGTGACCTCCACAAGATCAGCGCACTCCTCTCCTGAAATCCTCTGTGCTGCTGGGACCCTGCCTCCTTCCAATGTAACTCTCAGCCTGTGACCTCCACAGGGATCAGCACACTCCTTTCCTGACATTCCTCTGTGCTGCTGGGAGGACCCGACTTCTTTCACTATGTCACTCTCAGCCTGTGACCTCCACAAGGTCAGCACACTCCTCTCCTAAAATCCTCTGTGCTGCTGGGACCCTGCTCCTTCCAATGTAACTCTCAGCCTGTGACCTCCACAGGATCAGCACACTCCTTTCCTGACATCCTCTGTGCTGCTGGGAGGACCCGACTTCTTTCACTATGTCACTCTAGCCTGTGACCTCCACAAGGTCAGCACACTCCTCTCCTAAAACCCTCTGTGCTGCTGGGGATCCTGCTCCTTCCACTATGTAACTCTCAGTCTCAGACTTTACCCTAGGTCAGCAAAATCCTCTCCTGAAATCCTCTGGGCTGCTGGGACCTTGCTCCTTCCACTATGTTACTCTCAGTCTCTGACCTTCCACAAGATCAGAACACTCCTGTCCTAAAATACTCTGTGCTGCTCCTTCAGTTCATTCTGTGGCCTCCCACAATATCACATTACCATTCCTGAAATACTCTGTGCTGCTCAGTGACCCTGCTCCTTCCGCTATATCTGTGATGGCTAACCTCCGGCACTCCAGCTGTGGTAAAACTACAACTCCCAAGATGCACACTTGGTTGACTGTTTTCAGAACTCCATAGAAATGAATCAAGCATGCTGGGAGTCGTAGTTTCACCACAGTTGGAGTGCCGGAGGTCAGCCCTCGCTGCATACAATATGTAACTCCGAGGCTGTGACTTCCCACACTCCTCTTCTGAAATATTCTGTGCTGGAGAAGACTCTGCTCCTATCAATATATTACTGTCCTCCCTCAAGATTAGCACACGCTTCTCCTGAAATACTCTGTGCTCCTGGGGCTGCAGCTTGACCATCACATACAGCCTAGTCCTCACTGATATCATATATAGGTAGTAGGCAGGTTGCGAAATAGGCACATGCCTTTCCTGAAATCCTCTGTGCTTCTGAAGACTCTGCTCCTTCATCTGAATAACCTGCTACAAGATCAGCACACTCCTCTCCTGAAATACTCTGTGCTGCCAGGGACCTTGCTCTGTCTACTATGTACTTTTCAGGTTCTTTCACTTGACCCCTTTACGTCCTTACATCATGCCATCATATGAGTAAGCCTCTCCTGAAATACTCTGTGCTGCTGAACTGTTGGATGAGCAGTAGAGTGTATTTAGGGGTTCTGCAGGCTTAGATAGCCTTGAAATCAGTAGAATATGCCTTAGTTCCCCTAACTCACTGATTTCCGGGACCCCTTCTTTCCTCCCATACAAATATGGCTGCCTCCAGCTTTTCTGGGCGCCGTCATGTTTTCGGTGGATAATCAGATTTTATGTATCCTGGAGTGCAGTCAATGTCACGAGATTACTGAAAACAAGCGCAGAGCTGTACAGAAGGCAGTTGGCGGGTTTCACGTGGTGCCATCGATTGCAGTTTTTTAAGTGGCATGTTGTTGGCAGGACATTTCCTTACAAGATCCATTAGAGACAAACTGCAAAAATTCCGCTCTGAAGCCTCCAGATCGATCCAAATAATTTATCCGACTGGCACCGGAGCCTGGAATTCTCAGGGCACCACAATGGGGGCATTGTCCGCCCCTCAACTTGTACCATTATTCTTAAAGTAAACACTTTCTGAAAAAGAAAGCGGGTGAGGGCCGGCGTTACCCAGTAACAATCCGCCTTTTGTCAGGAATCCCTCACTCCGTAATACTGAGAAATTATCGAGATGATAAATTAACCCGCCATTGTTCCCACTTCAAAGTCGTCTCCTTGTTCTCACGGTTAGACGCAGCTCATTAGAAATCCCTTATATTCGGGACTTTCCTGCGTCCAGTAAAAGAGAGTACGTCAGGTAGGACATCATGGAGATTCTGAAAAGTGCCATCTAATGTGCCCCATATGCCGCCCCATTTATAAGGGACACAGCCCCAACCTACAGCATTTGAATAAAAACTACTACCATCCCCTTTATCACACCACAAAATGAATGCAGAACCTAGATCAAACCCCTTAAATGAAAAGAGACCCCGTGCCAGACCCCTAGACAAATACAAACCCCAGACCAAGACCAGACCCCTAAACTAATGCATGTCGCAGACCAGACCTCATATACTAATGCAGACCCCAGACCAGACCCTCTGCACATATACAGTGCCGAGACCAGAGCCCCTTCACTAATACAGACCTCACATCACACGCCCCCTAAACTAATACAGACCCCAGACCATAACCCCTAAACTAATACAGACCTCAGACCCCCTCAACTAATGCAGATCCAGACCAGACTTCAAATACTAATACAAACCCCAGACTCTCTACACATATACTGTGACCAGAACCCCCCAATAACTTACATCAGACCCCCTAAACTAATGCAGACCAGCTTCAACATACAAATCACCAGACCCCCAAACTAATACAGCCCAGACCAGACCCTCTACACATACAGTGCTCAGACCAGACCTCTAACAATACAGACCTAAGTACTAGACCAGACCTCAGGCCATACCCCCTAAACTAATACAGACCTGACCAGGACCCTTACCAACAGTGCTACCAGACCCCTTAACTAATACAGACCAGACCATACCTCTAAACTAATACAGACCGACCCTAACACTACAGTGCTCAGACGACCCCCTAAACTAATACAGACCCAGACCAGACCTTACACATACCTCAGACCAGACCCCTACACATACCGTGCTCAGACCAGACCCCGTAACTAATACAGACCCCAGACCTCTACACATACAGTGCTCAGACCCCGTACACATACAGTGCTCAGACCAGACCCCTAAACTAATACAGACCTCAGACCATACCTCCTAGACCATCACTAAACTAACTACGACCCATACCAGACCCTGTACACTACGTGCTCAGACCAGACCCCCTAAAACTAATACAGACCTCAGACCCTACCTCCTAAACTAATACGACTAGACCTATTACCCCTAGAACTAATACAGACCCGAACCGACCCCGAACCTACAGATCTAAAAATGAACCTCCTGAAAATGATGACCCAGACCAGACTTCCTATATACAGACCATAGACCTAACTTGAGAAATACATACAGACCTTAGAACGTCTAAGTAAATGCAGACTCCAGACCAGACCCCCTTCAAACCAGACAAAACATGGCTTAAAGGGAGTCTTCCCACTAACAACACGGGATGGGTGAAAAGTGTCTGATCGTGGTGGGTATGACTGCTGGGACCACTAGCAAGAACCAGAGTGACCACTGCTCCCTTTTGGACTGCAGAGTAAAGCTCTGTATCTCTGGCGGTCCCGCAGAAGTGAATAGAGCAGTGGTCACACACGTGCACTACCGCTCCAGTAACAAGCAAACTCCATGATCCCCCCTCCCCCATTCTCGTGATCATTGTGGATCCCAATAGTCAGACCCCCAGATATCAGACACTTATCTTCTGAATAGAACAGGGGTGGTCAGACCACCTTAATACAAATCCAAGCCAGACCCTCCCTTTAGTACAGAACCATCCTTCCCCCAATTTAGACTCTAGATCCCTCTTAATACAGACATCAAACCAAGCCCTCTTTAATATAGATCCTACTCTAGACCATGCCCTGCTTTATACTGACCCCAGGCCCCAGACCAGACATACACCCACCACATCCACTTCCCACAAATTCCTATTTTATGTCTGTTTGACAATATAGAGCATCTGATAATCCGGCATGTCTCAGGTCCCCTTGATGGAGGACATGTATTATAGAGTTCCTCTCAGTTTGTGACCTTTTCTGCACCCTCCTGACATTGAGAACACCGCTCCATAACTAACGTCTGGTGGAGATCAGCGGCGGCCCCTGTGCTGTGCTGATAAGGCTGGGCCCTGTGTATTTCTATCTATATAAGATGTAAGCTCCTTTCTTTATGAGTCGTAACTCCGCATCCATCATCCTCGCCGCTGCCGCGTGCTCACTTCTCCGAGGACATTGCTCTTCTTTACACCCATCATATGACTCTGGGTTTCGTAACGAAGACTGGGAATTCTGAGAACTTCTAGAAGAAAAAAAAAGCAATTAAGAGACCGACTTTATATCTGCTTCTGAGAAAGCTGGGTGACATGGCCTGACAGGTGATAAAATATATGCCCCCTGCCTAGGGGTGTGGCTGTAGGGGGCACACAGAAGGCAGTCACACAGTCCTGAGGGGCTCAAAGGCTCCTACTACCCGAGATATAATGCTGCAGAATGGTGGTGCTCTGTGCGTTCACTGTAAGACGCGGTTTTACTCACTACCAGCAATGACAAGTACAGCTCCTCGGAATCAGAAAGGGGTCTCCAGAGAAAGAGAAGACTTCAGGCACTGACTACGGCAGCTTTCACATCTGCGACAGCCATTCCGGCAGAGAACAGCCTGCCAGAATTCTCCGGATCTGGCACTGCCAATGCAACTACAATGCCCACCAGCCCCATTAAATATAATGGGGTCCAGTATACAGACACCAGACCAGACGCCCCAAATACAGACCCCAGACCAGACCCTTCAAATACAGACCCCAGAGCCTAGAATGAATACAGACACCAGACCAGACCCTCCAAATACAGACCCCAGTGCCCCTGAATGAATACAGACCCCCCCAGACCATCCAAATACAGTCATCAGACCCTAGAATGAATACACAACATCGGACTAGACCTTCCAAATACAGACCCCAACCCCTGAATGAAAGACACCGAGACCAGAACCTCTTCCAAATAACAAGGATCCCAGGCCCTAGAATGAATACAGACAACCAGGACCCCAGGCCCCCCAAATACATGACCGCCAGACCAGGCCACCAAATACAGACCCCAGACCAGACCCTCCAAATACAGACCCCAGAGCCTAGAATGAATACAGACCCAGACAGACCCTCCAATACAGACCCCAGAGCCTAGAATGAATACAGACCCCAGACCAGACCCTAGAATGAATACAGACCCCCAGACCATCCAAATACAGTCCTCAGACCCTAGAATGAATACAGACACCAGACCAGACCTTCCAAATACAGACCCCAGAGCCTAGAATGAATACAGACCCCAGACCAGACCCTAGAATGAATACAGACCCCCCCAGACCATCCAAATACAGTCCTCAGGCCCTAGAATGAATACAGACACCAGACCAGACCTTCCAAATACAGATCCCAGGCCCTAGAATGAATACAGACACCAGACCAGGCCCTCCAAATACAGACCCCAGACCGTTGAATGAATACAGACACCAGACCAGACCCTTCTAATACAGAGCCTAGAATGAATACAGACACCAGACCCTCCAAATACAGACCACAGGCCCTATAATGAATACAGACCCCCAGACCATCCAAATACAGTCCTCAAACCCTACAATGAATGCAAACATCGGACTAGACCCTCCAAATACAGACCCCATCCCCTAGAATGAATACAGACACCAATCCAGGACCTTCCAAATACAGATCACAGGCCCTAGAATGAATACAGACCCCAGACCTAGAATGAATACAGACACCAGACCAGGCCCCCCAAATACAGACCCCAGACCAGGCCCACCAAATACAGACCCCAGACCAGACCCTCCAAATACAGACCCCAGAGCCTAGAATGAATACAGACCCCAGACCAGACCCTCCAAATACAGACCCAGAGCCTAGAATGAATACAGACCCCAGACCAGACCCTAGAATGAATACAGACCCCCCCAGACCATCCAAATACAGTCCTCAGACCCTAGAATGAATACAGACACCAGACCAGACCTTCCAAATACAGACCCCCAGAGCCTAGAATGAATACAGACCCCAGACCAGACCCTAGAATGAATACAGACCCCCCCCAGACCAATCCCAAATACAGTCCTCAGGCCCTAGAATGAATACAGACACCAGACCACACCTTCCAAATACAGTCCTCAGGCCCTAGAATGAATACAGACACCAGACCAGACCTTCCAAATACAGATCCCAGGCCCTAGAATGAATACAGACACCAGACCAGGCCCCCAAATACAGACCCCAGACCGTTGAATGAATACAGACACCAGACCAGACCCTTCTAATACAGAGCCTAGAATGAATACAGACACCAGACCCTCCAAATACAGACCACAGGCCCTATAATGAATACAGACCCCAGACCATCCAAATACAGTCCTCAAACCCTACAATGAATACAAACATCGGACTAGACCCTCCAAATACAGACCCCATCCCCTAGAATGAATACAGACACCAATCCAGACCTTCCAAATACAGATCACAGGCCCTAGAATGAATACAGACCCCAGACCCTAGAATGAATACAGACCCCCAGACCATCCAAATACTGACCATATACCCTAAAATTAATACAGACCCCAGACCAGACGTCTAAATGCAGTCCCCAGAATAACACAGACACTAGACCAAAGTCCAGAATAAATACAGACCCCGTAAATACAAAGTACTTAGTAACAGCACTTTGGGGGGCTAACAGTATTCAGGGGGAACTACCCCTGTGGGCACAATCTATACCCAATACCGTTTAAGAGGCACTCTGACTAACACTGTTCATGGGGAACTCCATGGGGAACACTATTGATTAGGGGGGGTTTGACTACCAATATTAGTGGTGGTGTTACATTGGCTACTGTTGGGGGCACTCTAGCTGGCACTATTTATGGAGGCACTCTAGCTGGCACTATTTATGGAGGCACGCTAGCTGACACTATTCTCAGGTACACTCTACCTAACACTATTTATGGAGGCACTCTGGCTGGTACTATTTATGGAGGCACTCTAGCTGACACTATTTATGGAGGCACTCTGACTGGCACTATTTATGGAGGCACTCTGGCTGACACTATTTATGGAGGCACTCTGACTGGCACTATTTTGGAGGCACTCTGGCTGGCACTATTTATGGAGGCACTCTGGCTGGCACTATTTATGGAGGCACTCTGGTTGGCACTATTTATGGAGCACTCTGACTGGCACTATTTATGGAGGCACTCTGGCTGGCACTATTTATGGAGGCACTCTGGCTGGCACTATTTATGGAGGCACTCTGGCTGGCACTATTTATGGAGGCACTCTGGCTGAGCACTATTTATGGAGGCACTGACTTGGCTTGCACTATCTTATGGAGGCACTCTAGTTGACACTATTTATGGAGGCACTCTCTAGGAGGCTGAACACTACTATGGAGGCTCTGCTCATGGCTGGACTATTTATGGGAGGCACTCTGACTGGCACTATTTAGGAGGCACTCTGCTGCACTATTTGGAGGCACTCTGGCTGGCACTTTTATGGAGGCACTCGGGCACTATTTATGGAGGCACTCTGGCTGAACTACTACTTTTATGGAGGGTACTCTGACTGGCACTATTTTTGGAGCACTCTGACGGCACTATTATGGAGGCTGGCTATTTATGGAGGCACTCTACTGGCACTATTTGGAGCCTCTGGCTGGCCTATTTATTGGGAGGGAGGCTCTGTGACACTATTTATGGAGGCACTCTGGCTGCACTATTTATGGAGGCACCCTGACTGACCATATTTATGGAGGCACTCTGGCTGGCACTATTTATGGCACCTAGCTTACACCATTTCAAAGCTCCTCACTAGCATACACACGTATTTGTCTGGTTAAATAGCACAGGCCTTCCAGCAGGGGGCAAGTGAATGATGTGTATAGACAATGAAATGCTGGTCCTGAGGGGATGATGGGAGTGATTGATCATATGCTGACTGTATGCTCTTCAGATGGTCATGTCACATGACCTAGAACAAGGCTCCTGTTGGGGCTGCACAGTTTTTTGTGATTTTCTAGACATCATGTGACCTCCGTGTCCAGATCCGGCGGCTGATACACGACATTTCTCTTCGGCTGATTACATGAATATTACATTGGGTTTCTCTTTCTAAAGTGCTTTATCTAGATGTAAAAAATTCAGAATAGAAATGTAAAATATTCATTCTGAAGTGAAGAAAGAAAACTTTTAGATTAGCGCCCTGATGGGGTTTTTAATAGAAATTTGGGTGTTTTCCATCCCGTGTTCCGCTGTCGGAGTGCTCCCTGATTATAAGTGAACCTGTCATGTGCACCGATCCGGAAACTTCTACCCCCTAACAACAAAAAAGTGATATAAACTCTTGAGTCAAGTTTTAAAAAAAATTCTAATCCGTTATATCTGTTCCTGGAAAAGCTGGGTATGGCCGCCATTATAGCGTTCCTGGGATCCTGTGGGATCGAGGACTACTCGGGCCCCTCCGCTATCTATACAGATCATGTACAGGCCTCAGTCTGATTATCTGTCATTCAGAACGGAACGGTCCACAGTCAGGGCCAGTTTTAGGAGATGGCAAACTGGGCAGTTGTCTAGGACCGCCTTTTTCTAGGGGCCTCCAATGGCAATCTTAGATTAAAACTAAACCAGTAATTATAATTATAAATGGTTTTACTGGGGAATTTAATTCTAGTAATGTGTGGGAACTTTACGGCAGAATTATGTGGACTAGATTGTGTGTATTATTTGGAAAATTATATGAAAAGACTGTGCTGTCACTGTATGGGGGTTATTATTTAGGCATTGTATGGCAGTATTATGTGGGCACTGCATGAGTATGATTTAGTCCCTGTATTGCGGTATTATTTAGTCATAATATGACTTTATTATTTAGGCATTATATGGCAGTATTATGTAGTGGCACTGTATGACAGTATTATTTAGTCACTGTATGACAGTATTATTTAGTCATGTAAACAGTATTATTTGGGCATTATATGGCTGTATTATTATTTGGACACGGTATGAGAGTATTATTTATGCAGTGTATTATGTGGACTCTGTATGAGAACATTATTTAAGCACTGTATAGTAGTATTATAACAACACTGTATGATAGCATTATGTAGGTCAATGCCTAGTACCATTATTTAGGAACTGTATGTCAGTGTTATTTGAACTATAGGTAATATAGTATAACTATAGTATAAAATATATAACTCTGAAGGGAACATCATTTAGTCATTGTGTGGCAGTATTGTTTTGGCACTGTATAAGGGTATTATTCAGGCAATGAATGGCAGTGTTATTTTGGCGCTGTGTTAGAGTATTATTTATTCATTGTATGTTGATACTTTTTTCACACTGTATAAGAGTATTATTTATGCATTGTATAACTGTAGTATTTAGGCAATGTATGGCAGTATTGTGTGGGCACTATATGACTTTGTTATGTAAACATTATACTGTAGCTTTATTTTGATATGTATGGGAATATTATTTAAGCACTGTATGGCAGTATTGTTTTATACGCCCAACTTTTGAAATTTTAAGGGCGAGATGGAGTTCTTCTTCGCTTGTTGCCCAGGCAGCCTTGGATTGACTTCCACTTTTGGTTCCATTTAGGGTTGTCGCGGGTATCAAAATTTCGATACTGAATCGATACTGTTTATACCAGTATCGATTCGGTACCGGAATTTGCTCTTTTTCGATACTAAAATAAAAAATTCTCTTACCTGTCCTGCGCCGCGTCTCCGCTCCGGGTCCTCTTCTACTCCGGGCCCGCGCTGCACTGTCCTGACTGCGTACAGCGTCAGGACGTAGTGCGCGCACTCTGACCTGACGCTGCACGCAGTCAGGTGACAGCTGCAGCGCCGGGAAGAGAAGAAAAGGAGCGCCGGACCCGGAGCAGAGCCGCAGCACAGGAGAGGTAAGAGATTTTTTTATTTTATTTTGATGGGGCACAGTGGCTAATCTGAGGTCTGATGGGGGCACAGTGGGCTTATTTGAGGCTGATGGGGCACAGTGGGCTGATCTGAGGCTAATGGGGGCACAGTGGGCTGATTTAGGTCTGATGGGGGCACAGTGGGCTGATCTGAGGTCTCATGGGGGACGGTGGGCTGATGGTCTGATCTGATGGGGACACGGGCTGATCTGAGGACTGATGGGGGCACAGTGGGCTGATCTGAGGTCTGATGGGGGCACGGTGGGCGGGGGCTGATCTGAGGTCTGATGGGGCACAGTGGGCTGATCTGAGGTCTGATGGGGCACGGCTGATCTGAGGTCTGATGGGGCACGGCGGGCTGATCTGAGGTCTGATGGGGGCACGGATGGCTGATCTGAGGTCTGATGGGGCACAGGGGCTCTGGGGGGGCACGGGGGCTGATCTGATCTGAGGTCTGATGGGGGCTGAGAGGTGGCTGTTGGGGGGGGGCACGGCGGGCTGATCTGAGGTCTGAGGGGCAAAAGTGGGGGCTGGGCTGATCTGAGGTCTGATGGGTGGCATGGTGGCTGATCTGAGTCTGATGGGGGCACGGTGGGCTGATGTGAGGTCTGATGGAGCACACAGATTTTTTGTGATTTATTTTTTCGGCGTGGTATCGAATGGTATCGAGTATCGAATACTTTTTCTTGGTATCGAAATCGAATCAAAATTTTGGTATCGTGACAACTCTAGGTCCATTATTGTGTCACAACCAGGGCCCCCCGGAGGATCCTCTGAAACTTTGGTGGGCCACAGTGGTCCCGGTCCTTAGTGGCTCTCAGCGTTGCACATGGTGGGAATCAAATAAAAAGTTACACAGTTGTAGGGCATGAGGCACAGCATGCCTCCAACCTCCCTGCCCCATGATGCCCCCCACCCCAGCTCCCTCTTATGGCTGTATTTGAGGTGTGTGTTTGCGGTAGTTTTTTTTTTTTTTTTGCTTCTTTCGTGTCATCAATAGGATTACATCCCGGAATGTTTCCGCTCTTTTTCATTCCAGGAGATGTTCCCGTTATTTGCCAAACAAAAATACAGCAGGAGCTAAGAACTCAGTGCGGCCGCGTAAACAAGTTCTTAAAGGGGAACTCCACTAACATTTGGAGCTTCCCAACATATTCATTCTAATTTTCTTCTGTTTGATTAGCAGAAGATTTTTTTGCTTGTGCGAAGGACCTGAATGGGTCCTTGTGGTGCACTGACCCTTCAGCAGTGCCTCCATCACTTGAAAGGAAACATCATGGCTGCTCTTGATGAAGAGAGACGACCTACAGTCGACTTCATGTTACCCACTGCTCTTCTCCTTTAAGATAACTCCTACAGTCTTATGTAGTCACAAATAACATCACAATGACCTCCCCTATACACAGTGCCCCACCATAGAGCTCCTCTATACACAGCTATTACCATAGAGCTCCTCTATCACAGTGTCCCACCATCAAGCTCCTCTGTACACCCCCACCATAGAGCTCCTCTATACACAGTGCCCCACCATAGAGCTCCTCTATACACAGTGCCCCACCATAGAGCTCCTCTATACACAGTGCCCCACCATAGAGCTCCTCTATACACAGTGCCCCACCATAGAGCTCCTCTATACACAGTGCCCACCATCCATAGAGCTCCTCTATACACAGTGTCCACCATAGAGCCCCTGATAGAGCTCCTCTATACACAGTGCCCACCATAGAGCTCCTCTATACACAGTGCCCCAGTCCTCTATACACACACTCATAGTCCCTCTATACACAGTAAGAGCTCCTCTTACACAGTGCCTAGACTCCTCTATACACAGTGCCCCATACATAGAGGTCCACACCCCACCATAGAGCTCCTCTATACACAGTGCATCCTAGAGCTCCTCTATACACAGTGTCCCATACATAGAGCTCCTCTGACCATAGAGCTCCTCTATACATAGTGCTCCCCAATAGAGCTCCTCTATACACAGTGTCCCCATAGAGCCCCTCCTCTATCTCTATACACAGTGTCCCCCACATGCACCTCCTCTCTACACAGTGCCCACCGAGCTCCTCTATACACGTCCTAGAGCTCCTCTATACACAGTGCCCACCATAGAGCTCCTCTATACACAGTGTCCTGCCATAGACCATAGAGCTCCTCTGTACACAGTGCCCCACCAGAGTCCTCTAGCTCCTCTATACACAGTGCCCCACCATAGAGCTCCTCTATACACAGTGCCCCACCATAGAGCTCCTCTATACACAGTGCCCCACCATAGAGCTCCTCTATACACAGTGCCCACCATAGAGCTCCTCTACACAGTGTCCTCTATACACAACACGAGCTCTCTATACAAGTATACACAGTGTCCCACCATAGAGCTCCTCTATACACAGTGTCCCACCATAGAGCTCCTCTATACACAGTGCCCCACCATAGAGCTCCTCTATACACAGTGTCCCACCATAGAGCTCCTCTATACACAGTGCCCCACCATAGAGCTCCTCTGTACACAGTGCCCCACCATAGAGGCTCCTCTATACACAGTG
>ONZH01024579.1:0-27039 GCA_900303285.1 Rhinella marina
ATAATGGCGGCATCGCCGCTGACCATCTGTGTTGACTCCTCAAAGTTGCTCAACACCTGGCAGATATCAGACATCCACGTCCACTCCTCATTGTAGACTTGAGGAATCTGACTGACCTGACTACCAGTTCTGGTGGAAGTTGACATCTGGCAGTCTACAATCGCTCTGCGCTGCTGGTAAACTCTGGATAACATGTTTAATGTCGAATTCCATCTCTTGTGCACGTCGCACAACAGTGGTGAGCGGGCAGTTGTAGGCGGCGCTGCGCTGCCCTGAGAGTGGCAGCATCTGTGGTCGACTTGCGGAAATGCGCACAGATGCGGCGCACCTTGGTGAGCAAATCAGACAGATTGGGGTATGTCTTGAGGAACCGCTGAACTATTAGATTGAACAAGTGGGCCAGGCATGGCACATGTGTCAGTCTGCCGAGTTGCAGAGCCGCCACCAGGTTACGCCCGTTGTCACACACAACCATGCCTGGCTTGAGGTTCAGCGGTGCCAGCCACACATCGGTCTGCGCCGTGATGCCCTGTAACAGCTCTTGGGCGGTGTGCCTTTTGTCACCTAAGCTCAGCAGTTTTAGCACCGCCTGCTGGCGCTTACCCACGACACTGCTGCTGCGCCTAGAGCTACCGACTGAAGGCGCCGTGCCCACGGATGGTAATTCGGTGGAGAAGGAGGAGGGGTCGGAGGAGGAGGCATAGTACGTCTGAGAGACCGTGACCGAGGTAGGCCTCGCAATCCTCGGTGTGGGCAGTACATGATCGGCCCCAGGGTCATTCTCGGTCCCAGCCTCCACCAAGTTAACCCAATGTGCCGTCAGTGAGATATAGTGTCCCTGCCCTGCAGCACTTGTCCACGTGTCCGTGGTTAGGTGGACCTTCTCAGAAACAGCGTTGGTCAGGGCACGGATGATGTTCTGTGACACGTGCTGGTGTAGGGCTGGGACGGCACATCAGGAAAAATAGTGGCGGCTGGGGACCGAATACCGAGGGGCAGCCACCGCCATGAGATTGCGAAAGGCCTCGGTCTCTACCAGCCTATAGGGCAGCATCTCCAGGCTAAGCAATTTGGAGATGTGGATGTTGAGGGCTTGGGTATGTGGGTGGGTGGAACTGTATTTCCTCTTGCGCTCCAGCGTCTGCTGTAAAGACAGCTGAACGCTGCGCTGGGACACATTGGTGTACACAGTGGAGGATCGTGGAGGCGAAGGTGTGGTTTTCCGGCGGGAGGCGCTCGTGCCGGGGTCCTGGGCAGGGGGTTGACTAGCAGAGGCAGCGAGTGACGCAGGGGGTTGACTAGCAGAGGCAGCGAGTGACACAAGGGAAGGAGCAGTGGTGTGACCCGCAGGAGGTGGTGAACGGCCTTGGTTCCATTGAGTGGGGTGTTTAGCACTCATATGCCTGCACATGCTGGTGGTGGTTAAGCTAGTAGTGGTGGCACCCCTGCTGATCCTGGTGTGGCACAGGTTGCACACCACAGTCCGTCGGTCATCCTCACTTTCTTTAACCCCTTCAGCCCCGGGCCTATTTTCACCTTCCTGCCCAGGCCATTTTATGCAAATCTGACATGTGTCACTTTATGTGGTAATAACTTTGGAACGCTTTTACTTATCCAGGCCATTCTGAGATTGTTTTCTCGTCACATATTGTGCTTCACGACAGTAGTAAATTTTTGGCAAAATATCTCATTTTTATTTATGAAAAAATACCAAATTTACCAAAAATTTGGAAAAATTTCCAAATTTCCAAATTTCAATTTCTCTACTTTCAAAATACATAGTAATACCTCCAAAAATAGTTATTATTTTACATTCCCCATATGTCTACTTTATGTTGGCATCATTTTATAAATGTCATTTTACTTTTTTAGGACGTTAGAGGGCTTAGAAGTTTAGAAGCTATTTTTCAAATTTTCACCAAATTTTCCAAAACCATTTTTTTAAGCACCAATTCAGATATAAAGTGATTTTGAGGGGCTTACATAATGAAACCCCCCATAAATGACTCCATTTTAGAAACTACACCCCTCAAATTATAAAAAAACTACTGTTACAAACTTTGTTAACCCTTGAGGTGTTCCACAAGAATTAGTGGAAAATGGAGGTGAATTTTCAAAATTTCACTTTTTTGGTAGATTATTCATGTTAATAATTTTTTCTTGCAACACAGTAAGGGTTACCAGCAAACTAAACCTCAATATACATTGCTCTGATTCTGCAGTTTACAGAAACACCCTATATGTGGTGGTAAACGTCTGTATGGGTTTGTGGCAGTGGTCAAAAGGAAAGAAGCGCCATATGGATTTTGGAGGCAGATTTTGCTAGAATAGTTTATAGGCACCATTTTGTAATTGAGAGACCCTGACGTACCCCTACAGTGGAAACCCTCAAAAAGTGACCCCATTTTGGAAACTACACCCTTCAACGAATATATTAAGGGGGTACTGGCCACTTTGACCCCCTAAGTGTTTTACGGAATTTGGAAACACTTGGCTGTGAAAATGAAAAATTTTATTTCTTCCAATAAAATGTTGCTTTAGCCCCAATTTTTTTGTATTTTCATAAGGGGTAACAGGAGAAAAGCACCCCATAATTAGTTACCCATTTTCTCCTGAATGCGGCAACACCCCATATGTGGTAGTAAACTGCTGTGGGGGCACATGGCAGGACTCAAAACAGAAGGAGCGCCATATGGATTTTACAACACAGATTTTGATGGAATGGTTTGCGGGAGCCACAGTTTTTTTTTATTTTGAGTTATTGTATTATGTGGGGGCTCATTTTTTGCGGGATGAGCTGATGTTTTCATTGGTACCATTTTGGGGTACATAAGACTTTTTGATTGCTTGGTATTACACTTTTTGTGAGTCAAGGTGAAAAAAAATAGCTGTTTTGGCATGGTTTTTAAAAATTTTTTTTTACAGCATTCACCAAGGGGGGCAAATCATGTGATATTTTTATACAGCAGGTTGTTACGGACGCGGAGATACCCAATATGTCTAACATTTTTATTTTTGGAAAGTTTTACACATTAGATTTACTTTTGTACAGAATAAAATCTTTTTTTTGTGTTGCTATTTTCAGAGAGCCATATTTTTTTCAGTTTTCAGGCGATTGTCTCAGGTAGGGTATTGTTTTTGCAGGACAAGATGACGGTTTGATTGGTACCATTTTGGGGTAAATACGCCTTTTTGATCGCCTGCTATTACACTTTTTGTGAGGCAAAAGGGAAAAAAATATCTGTTTTGGCTTAGTTTTTTTAAAAATTTTTTTACAGCATTCGCCTGGGGGGCCATCTCATACAATATTTTTATAGAGCAGGTTGTTACGGACGCGGCGATGCCCAATATGTCTAACTTTTTTATTTTTGGATAGTTTTACACGTTAGATTTATTTTTTGAACAGAATAAAATCATTATTTTGTGTTGCCATTTTCAAAGAGCCATATTTTTTTCAGTTTTCAGGCGATTGTCTCAGGTAGGGTATCATTTTTGCGGGACAAGATGACGGTTTGATTGGTACCATTTTGGGGTAAATACGCCTTTTTGTTCGCGTAATATTACACTTTTTATGGGGGAATGTGACCAAAAAATGGCTGTTTTGGCACTGTTTTTATTTTTTATTTTTTACTGTGTTCACCTGGCGGGATGGATTATGTGATATTTTATAGAGCCGGTCGATACGGACGCGGCAATACCTAATATGTCTACATTTTCTTTTTTTTTCTTTTTTTAACAATTTTTTTTACTTTATTGGGGGGAAAATGGCGTTTTTCTTTTTTTTTACTTGAAACTTTTATTATTATTTTTTTAACTTTATTTTTTAACATTTTTTTCACCTTTTTACACTTCTTTTTTTAACTTTTGGGGGTTCTGATCCCCTTCACAATGCATTACAATACTTTGTATTGTAATGCATTGGCTGTAAGTGTATTACTCACAGTAATACACTTACAGCCTGCTTCCTGTGCGATCCAGGGGGCTGGATCGCACAGGCTCGCAGGGATGGCAGCCACGATGCCTAAGGAAGGCATCGGGCTGCCATCCAAGCCATCGGGTCCCCGTCACAGCAGCGCGGGGACCCGATGGCCCCCCGCTCGGCATCCTGATCATGCGGCACACCTTATGTGCCGCGGTCAGCGCTGACCGCGGCACATGAAGGGTTAATGCGCCGGCATCGGTGTTTTCACCGATGCTGGCGCATTCCCCAGGGGTCCGGCACCTGGGCACTGCCGGACCCCCGCCGCTGATCGGGCGGGCGCAGCTCCTGCACCCGCCCGATCAGCGCGCCGTACATGTACGGCGCTGGGCGTTAAGTCACGTCCCGTTGCGCCGTACATGTACGGCGCTGGGCGGGAAGGGGTTAAAGAACCTCCAGACTTGCGAACATCTAGGCCTCGCCACGGGAGCTTCACTACGTGAAACAGTTGCTGCTGATGCACCAGCTCTGGCCCTGCTTCTCCCTCTGGCCACACCACTGCCTCTTCCAACCTGTTCTGGTGCAGCACTCGCCTCCGCCTCAGAAGCACTGTCTTCACTCGGCATATCAACCCAGCTTGGGTCACTCACCTCGTCATCCTCCGATTCCTCAGTCTGCTCCCCCCTCGGACTTCCTGCCCTGACAACAACTTCACCACTGTCTGACAACCGTGTCTCCTCATCGTCCAACACCTCTTTACAAACTTCTTCCACTAACTCAACATTGTCATCATCATCATCACCCACAGACTGCGACAGTTGGAAAACTTGGGCATCGGGAACGAGGTCAGCGGCAACCTGAGAAGTGGTTTGTGACTCTGGGAAGGGTCCAGAAAACAGTTCCTGAGAGTATGCCGGATCGCATTCCAAATTTTCCTGGGAGGGGGCAGACTGGGGGGAAGGAGGTTGAGGTGGAGGAGCCAGAGGAGTGCTCCCTTGGGTAACATGGGTGGACTGCGTGGAAGACTGACTGGTGGACAAATTACTTGAAGCATTGTCCGCAATCCACGACATCAGCTGTTCGCACTGTTGTGGTTTCAACAGTCCTCTACCACGTGTCCCTGTAAGTTGAGACATGAAGCTAGGGCGTGTAGCTCTGCGGCGTTCCACAGCTCCCTCATCAGCAGGTACTGTCTCACCCTGCCCAGGACCACGGCCTCTGCCCCCTACAGTAATTGAATGCCCACGCCCACGCCCTCGTCCTCGACCCTTAGCCCTGGGGTTCAACATTTCCTGTATATAAGTGTATTATATATAAAAAAAAAAAATAAATAAAAAATAAATAAATAAATGGGCCTGGTGTACTGAAACCCACAAACTTGTTCAGTCTGGTTTAATTAAGTGACGTAAAGAAAGTGTCACCTGGACAGAAAATACGGATTGGAGTGAGTGTGCTGAACTGTGACACACAGAATGGTTCCACGCAGCTGTATGAAATGGATTTGTATCACTGAGCTAAAACAACAAAAAACCTAATTTTTTTATATATATTTTGTTTTCTATATTTTTTTGTAGTTTTGTTTTTTTGGGAACGTGACGTGCAGGAACTATTGTAGACCTAACTCACACCCTGTTAATGGTGGCTATTTAGACTGCGACCCAGACAAATGTCACACAGAGAATTTTGGGATCAAGCTATATACGTTGCAGCAAATGACTTGGTTGTATTCAGTGACGTACAGAAAGTGTCACCTGGACAGAAAATACGGATTGGAGTGAGTGTGCTGAACTGTGACACACAGAAAGGTTACACGAAGCTGTGTGAAATGGATTTGTATCACTGAGCTAAAACAACAAAAAAACTAATTTTTTTTATATATTTTGTTTTCTATATTTTTTTTGTAGTTTTGTTTTTTTGGGAATGTGACGTGCAGGAACTATCGTAGACCTAACTCACACCCTGTTAATGGTGGCTATTTAGACTGCAACCCAGACAAATGTCGCACAGAGATTTTTGGGATCAAGCTATATACGTTGCAGCAAATGACTTGGTTGTATTTAGTGACATACAGAAAGTGTCACCTGGACAGAAAATACGGATTGGAGTGAGTGTGCTGAACTGTGACACACAGAAAGGTTACACGCAGCTGTGTGAAATGGATTTGTATCACTGAGCTAAAACAACAAAAAAACTAATTTTTTTATATATTTTGTTTTCTATATTTTTTTTGTAGTTTTGTTTTTTTGGGAACGTGACGTGCAGGAACTATCGTAGACCTAACTCACACCCTGTTAATCGTGGCTATTTAGACTGCGACCCAGACAAATGTCGCACAGAGATTTTTGGGATCAAGCTATATACGTTGCAGCAAATGACTTGGTTGTATTCAGTGACGTATAGAAAGTGTCACCTGGACGGAAAATACGGATTGGAGTGAGTGTGCTGAACTGTGACACACAGAAAGGTTACACGCAGCTGTGTGAAATGGATTTGTATCACTGAGCTAAAACAACAAAAAAACAAATTTTTTTTTTTATATTTTATTTTGGATTTTTGTTTTTTTTGGAACGTGACGTGCAGAAACTATCGTAGAGCTAACTGACACCCTACTGATGGTGGCTATTTAGACTGCGACACAGACAAATGTCACACAGAGATTTTTGGGATCAAGCTATACACGTGTCAGGCAGCAAAAGACTTGGTTGTATTAAGTGACGTACAGAAAGTGTCACCTGGACAGAAAATAGTGAGTGTACTGAACTGTGACACACAGAATGGTTCCACACTGCTGTGTGCAATGGATTTGTATCACTGAGATATAACATTAAAAAAAAAGGGGATTATATATGGCGATAGCTGCACTACTAGTGCCAGCCAGCCAGCCAAGCCAGGAGACAAAAAAAAATGTTTTCTAGCCCTTAGAAGGGCTGTTGGGTTCTTTGTGGGTGATTCCTGCCTAACAGAGAACTAAATGCAGGCCCTAACACTCTCCCTGAAAGGCAGCAGCTCTATCCCTAACGACATCCAGACGGCATCTGAGCCGAGCACCGCGGCCAGTCACTAGTATATTCCAGGGTCGCCTGATCAGGCCAGCCAACCCCTGCTATCGACATGTAAGGGCCCCACGTGATGCTGGGTGTACTGTAGAGTCTCCTGGCTTGTGATTGGCTGTGTTTATAGGCGCCAAAAAAGCACGATGCGGAAGTTGCCATTTCCTCGAGCATGGCGAGATACTCGTCCGAGCAGCGAGCACTTACGAGTACCCTAATACTCGATCGAGCACCAAGCTCGGACGAGTATGCTCGCTCATCTCTAATAATTACCACAGTAGCAATTGTACTGTCTGAAAATTATTTAAACTAGTTACAGTACTTAATCTGAAAAAGAAAACTGACAGCAAAATTTTAGCTTAGATTTCACGCTAGAAAGTCGATGGTGGTTTGTATCCATAACTGTGCCAGGAAAGGACATGTCTTTTCTTTGTGCAGCAATGATAATAAACAGCCAGCCACATAACAACTATGAGAAATCCGCTTGCCATAGTTCTCAGTAGAAGGCAGCTTGACCGTTCACACCGTTCTGTGCCCTCATCTTCTCATGGTATTGAGATACCAAGAGGAGGAAGTAGTTCTAAGCTGCAGACATTACTGCTGTATATTGCATATCTTCAAAAAAATGAATGATGGAATTGATATAGGGAAAGGCTAGAAAGAAGAAGAAATGTGTAGAATAGAAAAAAGCAGGTAAAGCTTTAAGTCAGGAAGTGAGAAGCTGAGGCTGGATGTGCCTCCCAGCACAGTTGCAGCTGCTGCAAAACCTCAAAAGCAGCTACCTGCTAGAACCTCAGTAAAAGCACCTAAAATACTAGATGGAAATCTGTGTCAGGGTATCTCTAGACAGTTTAGGTTTTTTTTTTGGTTTTGGAAAATAGCAATATATGTGTGCAATGTGTGTCTTACAATACAGAGGATAGCTGTTTAAATCTCTGAGTGAAAACATGAAATAATAAACTGAAATCTTTGGCAGGTTATTTCCACACAGCTCAAGGGTTTTTTGGTTTTGCGAAATATAGCAAAACAAGTGTCCAAAATGTGTCTTACAATGGAAAAGTAGCATTTGAAATACTAGTGTGAAACACTAGTGTGAATTCTGTGTCAGAGCATATACCAGACACTTCTGAGTCTGAAGTCTACTGTGCCTTGATTTGGCAGCTTCACCGAGTTTCACCAAGAAATTCTATTTGTTCTGAATTAATTTGTCACGAATCAATATAAATCTGGTATATCTAACCCAATCAGACTAATCATATCCTTTCCAATTGGTGGCCCAATCTCAGTGTGAAGGCTTGGAAGTTAACCTGCTGGGAGTGTGCAGGGAAAGTACAGGGACTCCACTACAATTTATCACCATGTACATAACTGTGCAGTGCACCAATATTTAAGTAGTTGCCCTATGACAGAGTGGAGAGGGTGGCGGCAGCAGCAGTGGCAGTAACAGTGACTATAGTGGTCCCATGACAGAGCGGGAATGGTGGCAGCAGCAGCAGCAGTGGCAGTGACAGTAGTGGACCTATAACAGAATGGGGAGGATAGCAACAGCAGCAGTGGCAGTAACAGTGACAATAGTGGCCCCATGACAGAGTGGGGAGGGTGGCAGCAGTGGAGGTATCAGTAACAATAGTGGCCCCATGACAGAGTGAGGAGGGTGGCAGCAGTAGTGGCAGTAACAGTGACACTAGTGGTCCCTACACAAAGGGGGTAGTGGGGCAGCAACAGTGGCATACAGCACAATATGGTGGCATATCACAGTATTAGCATAACCCAATATTATTAATGTGATAACAAGGGCCAGTTGTATGCATATCCTTCTTAAAATGTAACATGTACATATCAGTAGGCCAAGAAGCCTCTTTGTAGGAATGGCAGTAGAGACAACAGGCAGTAGCATGTGGCCAGAAGTAACGGCCCATTTTGCATAATATTCCAGTCGCCCACCCTCCCCACCAAATTTATACAAAGAGGCGGCAAATTTTTTTTTACACTAAGCCCAATGCATGGCTACACTCACCCAGTCATAACTAATAAAATCTGGTCCTACCTCATCCAGGGTTTCTCTGGCGTCGGCATGATGTCCACTGGATCCAGAACAGGGTCTCTGTGGTATTAGAGAAAAAAGCATAATCCCATAAGGAAGGGATGGTGACTGCCCCTGTGAAATCACCAGCAGGGGGTGTTGTGTTGCCCTATAAGACTGAGCCATGCCAATGTTTAGCAGAGTAATCTAAGACATTTCCCCTAAGTGCTACCACACAGTACTAATACCCACATTGTGGCCTCTCACAGTAATGAAGCCCACCTTGTGGCCCCTTCTAAATAGTTATGTCCTCCTTGTGGCCCCCACAGCAGTTATGTGCACCTTTGTTCCTGCCACAGTAGTTATGCCCACTTTTGTGCCCCCTCACTGTAGTTATGCCAGATTATGTGCCCCCTCACAGTAGTTATGCCCAGATATGTGCCCCCTCACAGTAGTTATGCCCAGATATGTGCCCCCTCACAGTAGTTATGTCTAGATATGTGCCCCTTCACAGTAGTTATGCCAGATGTGTGCCCCCTCACAGTGGTTATGCCCAGATATGTGCCCACTCACAGTAGTTATGCTCAGATATATGCCCCCTCACAGTAGTTATGCCAGATTATGTCCCCTTCATAGTGGTTAGGCCCAGATATATGCCCCCTCGCAGTAGTTATGCCAGATTATGTGCCCCCTCACAGTAGATATGCCAGATTATGTGCCCTCTCACAGTAGTTATGCCCATATATATGCCTCCTCACAGTAGTTATGTCCAGATATGTGCCCCCTCACAGTAGTTATGGCCAGATATGTGCCCCCTCACAGTAGTTTTGCCAGATTATGTGCTCCCTTCACAGTGGTTATGGCCAGATATGTGCCCCTCATAGTGCTTATGCCAGATTATGTGCCCCCCTCACAGTAGTTATGCCCAGATATGTGCCCTCTCACAATAGTTATGCCAGATATATGCCCCCTCACAGTAGTTATGCCAGATTATGTGCCCCCTTCACCGTGGTCATGGCCAGATACGGTATGTGCCCCCTCATAGTAGTTATGTCAGATTATGTGCCCCCTCACAGTAGTTATGCCCACATATGTGCCCCCACAATAGTTATGCCACATTAGGTACCCCCACATTCAAAGTAGTTATGCCACATTAGGTGCGCCCACATTCAAAGTAGTTATTTCAGATTAGGTGCCCCCTCAGTAAAAATGCCCACTTTTGTGCCCCACTTTTGCCTCCAGTCTGCAGCTTTATGAAAAAAAAACCCAAAAAACCTTCTTCCTGGATGACGCGCTCCCGCACTCACATTGCACTGCTGGAGGCCCATTCTTTGGCTTTCAGTGCTCCTCCCACAGCCAGCAGTGCGATGTTTGGCCTGCAGGTGGAGCGCCAGAGCTCAGAAGCAGGGAGTGCAGTGGGCTTCTTGCTTCACTCTGGAAACGAACAGCCCGGCAGTGACAAGAATTGCCGGGTAAATGCACAAGCCCCCTTGCCTCTGTGCCCTCTCTTGTCTCTGTGCCTGGGTTGCATATTATACATATTTGAAGAGCGCTCTGCCATGGCCCGGCATTGGCACTGTACTTCATGCCGGGCCCCGTCAGAGCACTCCCATTACATGGGAGTGCTCTGAGTCCCCGCACCCTGCTGGGCCCGGTCCCGGTTGCACCTTCTGCGACTGCGATCATTACGCCCCTGTTCATTAGTGGCAGAATGATCTATTCTGTTGCATCAAGCACTGGTGTCTGGAAATCCTGGTTGATCCACCCCTGATCAATTTTAATGAAGGTTAGTCTCTCAACATTTTGGGAGGAAAGGCAAGTTCTCTTAGGAGTAACTGCTGAACTGAACACCTGCTCTGATGACACACCACTGGCCAGGCATGAAAGCATATCCATGGCAAACTCGGCCAGTTGCAGCCACACTTCAAGTTTGCATGCCCAGTAGTCTAGGGGATCTTGGATCTGAGATGACAGAGTGCAGTCCAAGTATGCCACTACCTGTTGGTTGAGGTTCCACTACATGTCCAACTGCTGTTGCAGGGTGGTTTCTTCCAAAGGCAGCTGAAAAAAAATTGTTCATTAGAGACTCCAGACTTAAGTTGCTGCTTATGGAGATAGGGTTGCTTCTGAAGTTCCCCCCACCAGTCATGGCAGTGGAGCATGAGCACAGAGGGTCCCACTAGTCAGACCATTCTGAGGAAGAATGATGGCACTCATAGGCAGGGACCAACCAACTACACAGCATGTCTCTATAGTAGTCCATTTTTGCATCCCTCTCAGTAGGTCTAAAAAATTTTGACTGGTAACAAGGGTCTAACAATGTGGATAGCCAGTAGTCATCCCTCTGCTGAATCCTGAAAATGCAGCTTTCAATACACAAACAATAAAGCATGCATCTGGCCAGTTGCGCAAGGGACTCGGAGAGCCTCCCTGCCTCCATCTCCATTGAATACTGCCATAGTCTGTCGAGGTCATCTGCATCGTCTTCGTCATCGCCCATCATGTGCCTCCTGCTCCTCTCCTGTCACTTTAGCAGATAGTTGTGTTTAAAATTCCTGGGTGTGTATGTCCTCCTCCTCTGCCAGTTCATCCTCCTCAAGGCTCACGTGGCCATGAGATGTAGGCACCACATCTTCTGTCCCCTAGCCAATCAGATTTCTCAGCATCCCCTCCAGGATATAAAGGAGTGGAATGACATCATTTATCCTGTAGTTCTGCTGACTGACAAATCAAGTGGTCTCCTCAAGGACCTGAGCAAACGGCACGTATCACGCATGAGCTGCCATTAGCTAACATCAAAGTTACACAGGGGAATAGACCTGTCCGTCTGCAGCACTAAGAAATCGTTGACCGCCTTCCTCTGCTCGTACAGGTGGTCTAACATATATAATGTGGTGTTCCAGTGGGTGGAAACATCAGGCAATGTTGGGGAAGAGCATTTTGTCTTTGCAGCTAAAGGAGGGTGTGTTTTGCACGTTAAGAGTGGCTGAAGTGCGTGCACAGTTTCCTGGACATTTTTAACAGTTCTTGCAGTTCAGTGGAAGACTTGAGGAACCAGATGACAAGAGATTGGAGACATGCACCAAACAAAATGTTCTTCCCGTTGTCAGAAACCATGGTTCCTATCTCCAGTTGGTAAGGCGACAGCCAGTGTTTTATTCCTTTATTGATGATGCCAAGCAGTTCCTCCCCGGTGTGGCTCCGTTCACCCAGGCTGACAAGGTGCAGAACTGCACGACAATGCCTAGCTTCGCATAGTTGGTATGCTGGAGGACCACTGTAAGGGGTTGTTCACATATCAGTTATTTGATCAGTTATTTCCATCAGTTATTGTCAGCCAAAACCAGGTGCGGGTCAAAAACACCAAACAGGTGCAGATCTTTTCATTACACCTGATCTCTGTGGAGGCTTCACTCCTGGTTTTGGCTCACAATAACTGATGGAAATAACTGATCAAATAACTGATATGTGAACAACCCCTAAACTGTGCCTAGATGGGAGGGTCGGGACAAGTTAGAGGATGAGGAGGCAGAGGAGGTCATTTGCTCAGAAATTCCAGCATTACAATGCGTAGGTAGCATTGCCATCACCTGGCCAAGTTGCTGGGGTGCCTGGGCCGGAACCACCCAGCAGGTTGTGAATGACATATATTGTCCTTGACCATAGTTACAACTCCACACGTCAGTGCTGGCATTAACCTTACGAGACAAGGACTGGCCCACCTTCTAGTCAATGTGTGCAGGGATGGTACAGCTTTTTTGGAAAAGTAATGTCAGCTTGCGACTCTCCACTTTGGGTGGGCACAAGCCATCAGTTCTCTGAAGTGTACAGAGTCAACTACAAAGGCAGGAAAAGTAGTACCAGCAATTTGGCCAGGTGCACATTCAGCTTCTGCACCACTGGATGAGTGCATGCATATTGTTGTCTTTTTGAAATCATCTTGGTGATCGACTGCTGTTGAAACAAGTGACAAGGAGGAGCATCAGGAGCAATAGACGACATTGAAGTCAACGGAAGGAACGGTAGCTTCTTTCTGCTGACGTTGATGACTTCTGACTGCTTAAGAGGGGGTATGGCCCGATGAGAGATGCATTAGTTTTCCCACACCACTTTAAGGTGACACTCCATGTGTTGGCGCAGGGCCACCATGCCAACATTAGCACCTTGGCCACCCCATGAGCACTTGTCACGTCTCTGCCTATACTCTGCTCACTGTTCAAAAGTAATATTTTGTAAATAAAGTCTTTCCTAATCACTGTCCCTAGCGTCTGTCACTTCTCTACCTGCACTAAGTTCATCGGAAAATGGTGGAGACCACGCAAGATGAGGCTTTTATAGGGCTGTGACATCACAGGGAATGACTACCTGCGGATTGGCTGGCTGCTATTAAAAACAAACAAAAAAAAAAAAAAACTGGCAAAATTGTTTTTTTTTCCAATGCCACCCTATTTGGAATTTTTCCCCCACTTACCACTACATGGTATGCAACCTTAAATGGTGCCATTAGAAACTACAACTTGTCCTGCAAAAAACAAGCCATCATAAGACTATGTGAACGGAAAAAAAAGTTATGGGAAGGCGGGGAGTGAAAAACTAAAACACAAAAACGAAAAATCATCTGATCCTCTGAAATCAAAGCCTTATGACCCTTTAACACGAGCGGGAGACTCGCATGTCTTCCGCAGCGCATCTACAGGGCTGGACTCTGGCACTGACTAGGATCGCATATAATGCTATGCGATCCCTGTCAGTGCGAATTCCAGCCCTGTAGATGCGTTGCGGGAGACATCCGAGTCTCCCGCTCGTGTGAAAGGGGCATTAGTGTTCCAGTGTAACTTGTGCTGTGTTTTGAGCACCAGAGAATTCTTTGCTGCTATAGGTCCACCTATTTACTATAATTTTTGAGCCTTGCATCTGATTCTGGGTATGTTATTGCCCAGCTTGGCCTGGCTGATAGAGGGTGGTGCTTTTGATGGTTTAGTCCTTTTGATGGTTTACATGTCCATGTCTGATTGCTGCAAATTCTTTGCATCTTGTTCTAGTTTAGTGAATTATCTGTGTAATATGGGATCTATAGTCCTACAGTCTTTCATTGTCATGTTTTAAAATTAGTCTGTTGCTAAATTGTTGATTTGTTTTGGCTAGATTGAATTCAGAGCAGGTTTGGTATAGCTTAATTTCTGCTTATTGTGATTCATCTGCAATCAATCTGTATGCCATACCATCTTCCATCCACTCTGTTGCTGGATTCCCATTTCCTCAATCCGTAGCCCTCGTTATTCAGTTCCTGACACCTATTGGCGAGTCTAACCACTGGGAGGCAACCTTGTTGCCTCCCAGTGGTTATATGTGCTTCATACCAAAAGATAATACTTTGACTGCTATGGGCGAAGTCCATTCTGTGGTCTTGTTGCAGTGACCCAGTAGATCAGTGATAACAGTTCATTCATTGCTAAAAAAGGGTTGATGGCATTTATTTCATGCACTGTGTATCCCACATGGCTGAATATGGGCAAGCAAATAATGTAGTAAACTTCTGGCAGTATTTTGGTATACTTCACAGGTTGATGTGTTTGTCATGCTCCTGTCTGGTTAGTTTTGTCTTGTTTAGAGTTCAGTATTGCTCAGGCTGTGGATAAAGCTATAGCTTGTGAGCCTGGCAGAAGCTGAAAAGCAGAAAGATAATTTTACTCCAGGAAAAACACTGTTCCTGTGAAGTGAGAAGCTAAATTTAGCAGAAATGCACTGTAGGGACAAAAGCAATATAGAAAGTAATCTATGTAGAGTAGCAAGGTCATGGTAGGAGGGCACACTGCTGCATCCTGAATAAGCAGATGTTGTCTGAACAGTGACAGTTAAAACATTATAGTAAGGGCCGTTGCACATGACCGTATGCCCTCCGAGACATACAGTCCCTGAGCGGGCCATATGTCCTGGAGTGGCATTGATCGTGCGCACGGGAGCGCACAGCATCATAGATTACAATAATGCTGTGCATGTCGGGCTGCCCGCAGGACTATTGTCCCGCACTCACAAGATCATGAAAAATGTAATTTTTTCCAGTAGTACCAATAGTAAATGTTTGATTTTTGCACAGGTTAAATGGAGAAAAAGCACAAAATTAGAGATGAGCGAACCAGTTCATAATGAACTGAGTTCATGATTAGAGACGAGCGAAACATTGAAAATTTGCTTTGGCGAATGTTCAATGAATTTTTGACAAGATTCGGTCTTAATAGAATTTATTCGGTCGAATTTACGTTAAAAAAATAATCGTTGTTTTGCGAACATTCCTACACAAATTACGAACATACAGTCAGCGTTGTTAAAAGTACGCAATACGTAAGCATTAGCGTACGGATCCTTAGTGTACTATTGACTCGCGATTGCGTCATATGCACAATGTTAGGCCGCAGTGTACAGTCCTCAGAGGCAGTCCATATGAGGTAGAAAAGTAAGGTGCTCACTGCTAGCTATCCAGCTAAGTGCATAATTTACTAAAAACACCGTACAATAAGTTCATAATAGGACACATTGCAGTACCAGAAAAAGAATACACACAATGGGCTAAAGTGCTTGAACGTTGCTGACCCAGTAAAAACAGTGTAGCTAAAATACAGCAAAGACATAATTATGCAAACATTTTAGTGCAATAAATTTCACATTTGCAAGCATAATAGGCTCAGATATAGGTTTGAGTCTCTCCTTATGGCTGCTTGATAATAAAACACTGGAACACAGTCCAAAATTCAATTGTAATCCACGTGAGGTAATTTTGTAATCCAAACAGGTAACGTGCTGCACCAGCCACAGCAGCAGCACCAGCCGCCTCACGACGAACCTCCTCACGATGCACAGCAATCTCCACAGCCGGTAAGGAGAATAAGGACACTGAAGCTGGGTTTCTCTTGAGTTCAGAGTGTGACACCCTGAACGGGCGGTGGTTCGGGGAACTTGTTCCCAAAGACCATCTGGTTCCAGTTCGGACGCAGCTCTTTAGCCATGCTTGCTACTGATCAGTGTTCAGCGCTGGTCTAAACTAGTTCAGAGGAGGGTGGAGTACTGAGGGAGGAGTCTTCACTCCCTATACATGCAAATAATTAGATCTATACATGCAAATAATTAGATCCCAATGGGCCGGGCTGTTTTTTTTCCAGTTCTGAGAGGGCGTATCTTCACTTTCCCGCTCTTGTGGGAGCGTCTTGTCATTTTCCAGCTTCACAACGAATGCGTACGTTTCGTACGTAGTGTACGTATCGTACGTATCATTAGCGTTCAAAATGTTATGAAAATTTACAAATATTATGAAGCGAATCTGAAAAAATACAAGTAGAAAATTTGTAAGATTCGATACAAATCTACGAAGTGGCGAATAGACTCGCTCATCTCTATTCATTATGAATAGAGATGAGCGAGCATGCGCGTCCGAGCTTGGTGCTCGTTCGAGTATTAGGGTACTTGTAAGTGCTCGCTGCTCGGACGAGTATCTCGCCATGCTCGAGGAAATGGCATCTCCCGCATTTTGAATTTTTGGCGCATATAAACTCAGCCAATCACATGCCAGGAGACTCTGCTGTACACCCAGCATCACGTGGGGCCCTTACATGTCGATAGCAGGGGTTGGCTGCCCTGATCAGGTGACCCTGGAATATACTAGTGACTGTCCGCGGTGCTCGGCTCAGATGCTGTCTGGATGTCGTTAAGGACAGATCTGCTGCGTTTCAGGGAGAGTGTTAGGGCCTGCATTTAGTTCTCTGTTAGGCAGGAGTGATATCAAAAGAACCCAACAGACCTTCTAAGGGCTACAAGACACTTTTTTTTGTCTCCTGGCTGGGCTTGCTGGCACTAGTAGTGCAGCTATCGCCATATATAACACTTTTTTTTTCTTGTTTTATCTCAGTGATACAAATCCATTTCATACAGCTGTGTGGAACCATTCTGTGTGTCACAGTTCAGCTGTCCACTCACCACAAACCACAATCCATATTTTCTGTCCAGGTGACCCATACTGTACGTCACGTAATCAAATACGGTCTTTTGCTTTCACTGATACAGCTACATTAGAAAAATCTCTGTGCGACATTTGTCTGGGTTGCAGTCAAAATAGCCACAGTCAGCAGGGGCTGAGTTTTCTCTCTGATATTTTCTGCATGTCACGTTAAAAAAAAAAAAAAAAAAAAAAAGCTTTTTTGTTGTTTTATCTCAGTGATACAAATCCATTTCATACAGCTGTGTGGAACCATTCTGTGTGTTACAGTTCAGCTGTCCAGTCACCACAAACCACAATCCGTATTTTCTGTCCAGGTGACCTATACTGTACGTCACGTAATTAAAAAAGGTCTTTTGCTCTCATTGATACAGCTACATTAGAAAAATCTGAGTGTGACATTTTTCTGGGTTGCAGTCAAAATAGCCACAGTCAGCAGGGGCTGAGTTTGCTCTCTGATATTTTCTGCACGTCACGTTAAAAAAATAAAAAAAATTTAAAAAAAGTAAAAAAAAAATAAAAAATAAAAAATAAAGTTTTTTTGTTGTTTTATCTCAGTGATACAAATCCATTTCATACAGCTGTGTGGAACTAGTCTGTGTGTCACAGTTCAGCTGTCCAGTCACCACAAACCACAATCCGTATTTTCTGTCCAGGTGACACATTCTGTACGTCACGTATTTAAAAAAGGTCTTTTGCTCTCACTGACACAGCTACATTACAAAAATCTCTGTGCGACATTTATCTGGGTTGCAATTAAGCAGACCAAGTCTGCCTAATCTAATAGTTTCAGTGTAATTGCTCCATACTGCACGGTACGTAATAACATACGTAATTTAGCTCTAACTTATCCACCTATATACAAAGCACAATCCGTATTTTCTGTCTAGGTGACACATTCTATACGTCACTTAATTAAAAAAAGGTCTTTTGCTCTCACTGAGACAGCTACATTACAAAAATCTCTGTGCGACATTTGTCTGGATTGCAATTAAGCAGACCAAGTCTGCCTAATCTAATAGTTTCAGTGTAATTGCTCCATACTGCACGGTACGTAATAACATACGTAATTTAGCTCTAACTTATCCACCTATATACAAAGCACAATCCGTATTTTCTGTCCAGGTGACACATTCTGCATGTCACGTAATTAAAAAAGGTCTTTTGCGCTCACTGATACAGCTACATTATAAAAATCTCTGTGCGACATTTGTCTGGGTTGCAATTAAGCAGACCAAGTCTGCCTAATCTAATAGTTTCAGAGTAATTGCTCCATACTGCACGGTACGTAATAAAATACATAATTTAGCTCTAACTTATCCACCTATATACAAAGCACAATCCGTATTTTCTGTCCAGGTGACACATTCTGTACGTCATGTAATTAAAAAAGGTCTTTTGCTCTCACTGATACAGCTACATTACAAAAATCTCTGTGCGACATTTGTCTGGGTTGCACTTAAGCAGACCAAGTCTGCCTAATCTAATAGTTTCAGTGTAATTGCTCCATACTGCATGGTACGTAATAACATACGTAATTTTGCTCTAACTTATCCACCTATATATTTTCTTGTTCAGATTGAACAAGTTTGTGGGTTTCAGTACAGCATGCCCATTTTTTTTGTACATATAATACACTTATATACAGAAAATGTTGAACTCCAGGGCTAAGGGTCGAGGACGAGGGCGTGGGCATTCAATTACTGCAGGGGGCAGAGGCCGTGGTCCTGGGCAGGGTGAGACAGTACCTGCTGATGAGGGAGCAGGGGAATGCCGCAGAGCTACACTCCCTAGCTTCATGTCTCAACTTACAGGGACACATGGTAGAGGACTGTTGAAACCACAACAGTGCGAACAGCTGATGTCTTGGATTGCGGACAATGCTTCAAGTAATTTGTCCACCAGTCAGTCTTCCACGCAGTCCACCCACATTACCCAAGGGAGCACTCCTCTGGCTCCTCCACCTCAACCTCCTTCCCCCCAGTCTGCCCCCTGCCAGGAAAATTTGGAATGCGATCCGGCATACTCTCAGGAACTGTTTTCTGGACCCTTCCCAGAGTCACAAACCACTTCTCAGGTTGCTGCTGACCTCTTTCCCGATGCCCAAGTTTTCCAACTGTCGCAGTCTGTGGGTGATGATGATGACATTGTTGATTTAGTGGAAGAAGTGTGTAAAGAGGTGTCGGATGATGAGGAGACACGGTTGTCAGACAGTGGTGAAGTTGTTGTCAGGGCAGGAAGCCCGAGGGGGGAGCAGACTGAGGAATCGAAGGATGACGAGGTGACTGACCCAAGCTGGGTTGATAAGCCGAGTGAAGACAGTGCTTCTGAGGCGGAGGTGAGTGCTGCACCAGAACAGGTTGGAAGAGGCAGTGGTGTGGCCAGAGGGAGAAGCAGGGCCAGAGCTGGTGCATCAGCAGCAACTGTTTCACGTAGTTAAGCTCCCGTGGCGAGGCCTAGATGTTTGCAAGTCTGGAGGTTCTTTAAAGAAAGTGAGGATAACCGACGGACTGTGGTATGCAACCTGTGCCACACCAGGATCAGCAGGGGTGCCACCACTACTAGCCTAACCACCACCAGCATGCGCAGGCATATGAGTGCTAAACACCCCACTCAATGGAACCAAGGCCGTTCACCACCTCCTGCGGGTCACACCACTGCTCCTTCCCCTGTGTCACTCGCTGCCTCTGCTAGTCAACCCCATGCCCAGGACCCTGGCACGAGCTCCTCCCGCCGGAAAACCACACCTTCGCCTCCACGATCCTCCACAGTGTCCACCAATGTGTCCCAGCGCAGCGTTCAGCTGTCTTTACAGCAGACGCTGGAGCGCAAGAGGAAATTCAGTTCCACCCACCCACATGCCCAAGCCCTCAAAGTCCACATCTCCAAATTGCTGAGCCTGGAGATTCTGCCCTATAGGCTGGTAGAGATCGAGGCCTTTCGCAATCTCATGGCGGTGGCTGCCCCTCGGTATTTGGTCCCCAGCCGCCACTATTTTTCCCGATGTGCCATCCCATCCCTACACCAGCACGTGTCACAGAACATCCGTGCCCTGACCAATGCTGTTTCTGAGAAGGTCCACCTAACCACGGACACGTGGACAAGTGCTGCCAGGCAGGGACACTATATATCACTGACGGCACATTGGGTTAACTTGGTGGAGGCTGGGACCGAGTCTGACCCTGGGGCCGCTCATGTACTGCCCACACCGAGGATTGCGGGGCCTATCCCGGTAACGGTCTCTCAGGTGTACTATGCCTCCTCCTCCGACCCCTCCTCCTCCTCCACCTCCTCCTCCGAATTACCATGCGTGGGCACGGCGCCTTCAGTCGGTAGCTCTAGGCGCAGCAGCAGTGCCGTGGGTAAGCGCCAGCAGGCGGTACTCAAACTGCTGAGCTTAGGTGACAAAAGGCACACTGCCCAAGAGCTGTTACAGGGTATCACGGCGCAGACAGATCTGTGGCTGGCACCGCTGAACCTCAGGCCAGGCATGGTTGTGTGTGACAACGGGCGTAACCTGGTGGCGGCTCTGCAACTCGGCAGACTGACACATGTGCCATGCCTGGCCCTCGTGTTCAATCTAATAGTTCAGCGGTTCCTCAAGACATACCCCAATCTGTCTGATTTGCTCACCAAGGTGCGCCGCATCTGTGCGCATTTCCGCAAATCGACCACAGATGCTGCCACTCTCAGGGCAGCACAGCGCCGCCTACAACTGCCCGCTCACGGACTGTTGTGCGACGTGCCCACAAGATGGAATTCGACATTAAACATGTTATCCAGAGTTTACCAGCAGCGCAGAGCGATTGTAGACTGCCAGATGTCAACTTCCACCAGAACTGGTAGTAAGGTCACTCAGATTCCTCAAGTCTACAATGAGGAGTGGATGTGGATGTCTGATATCTGCCAGGTGTTGAGAAACTTTGAGGAGTCAACACAGATGGTCAGCGGCGATGCCGCCATTATCAGCCTCACCATCCCGCTGCTTTGCCTGTTGAAAAACTCACTGCTCACTGCGCTTGTCACAAGAGACGGTGGAGGAAGATACGTCGCTTGATAGCCAGAACACCCTCCGGTCTGTTTCTCAGCGCGTATCGGAGGAGGGGAATGAGGATGAGGAGGAAGAGGAGGAGAATGTCGGCGAGACAGAAGAGGGTACCAGTGCTCAGTCCTACGGCTGAAGAGGAGGACTAGGAGGAGGAGGAGGAGGAGGAAATGGAGAGTCAGGCCAGTGAGGAGAGGGAATTCCTGCGTGTTGGGACTCTGACGCACATGGCAGACTTCATGTTAGGCTGCCTATCCCGTGACCCTCGCGTCAGATTACTGATTACTGGGTGTTCACTCTCCTGGACCCACGGTACAAGCAGAACCTTTCCACTCTCATCCCTGTAGAGGAAAGCAGTATGAGAGTGAATCAATATCAACAGGCCCTGGTGCACAAGCTGAAACAATCCTTCCCATCTGACGCCGCTAGCGGCAGAGGGCGTGGTTCTGTGGGCCAAGTAGCGGGGAAGAGGAGGCGAGCAGGCAGCTTGTCCAGCACTGGCAGGGGAACGCTCTCCAAGGCCTTTGCCAGTTTTATGTCACCCCAGCAAGACACTGTCACCTGTCCCCAGTCTAGGCAGAGTAGGGGTGAGCTTTACAGAAAGATGGTGAGGGAGTACCTAGCTGACCATACCAAGGTCCGGACCGATCACTCTGCTCCATACAACTACTGGGTTTGAAAACTGGACACGTGGCCTGAACTGGCGCTGTATGCCTTGGACGTGCTGGCCTGCCCTGCCGCTAGCGTGTTGTCAGAGCGGGTATTCAGTGCAGCTGGTGGCGTCATCACCGATAAGCGTACACGCCTGTCAACTGACAGCGTTGACAGGCTGACGCTTATTAAAATGAACAAAGCCTGGATTTCAACGGAATTCAAATCTCCTCCGGGGGAAAGCAGCTAAAGATTAACATTACTTATGTATCCGATTCCTCTTCTCTACTCCTCCTACTCCTCCTCCTCGTCGTCTTTGCCTAACGCTGACCCAAAAACCGCAATTTTTTAATGGTCCAACTGGCACTCTTTTACCACAATTTTTCCGGAGGGCCACCTACAGGCCCTCTCTCTAAACAATTTTTCCGGAGGTCCACCTACAGGCCCTCTCTCCAAACAATTTTTCCGGAGGTCCACCTACAGGCCCTCTCTCTAAACAATTTTTCCGGAGGTCCACCTACAGGCCTTCTCTCTAAACAATTTTTCTTTGCACCTAGTTGGGTGCTTCCCTAACATGTGATGGCCATGTGCCTCGCCTTTCTTGGTCTGGGTGAGCACAATTGCCATGAAGGTAACCACCAGACTGTTGCAGGAGAATTTGGGGTAATGGTGGGATTAGGCAGCCTCAGAGGCATCCATGCATGCTGCCCCTGCTGTTTCCTGTCCATTTCCATGGTTTTTCCATCATTTTCTGAGGTTTCCAGGTTTTCACCCAGCCTTCCCTAGGCAGAGCCTTGGTCCCCTGCAAAAAATGCTCGAGTCTCCCATTGACTTCAATGGGGTTCGTTACTCGAAACGAGCACCCGAGCATCGGGAGAAGTTCGTCTCGAATAACGAGCACCCGAGCATTTTAGTGCTCGCTCATCTCTAATTATGAAGTTTGCAAAATTTCGGCCAGGAGATGAACCCAAGCCTTTTCAGATTCATTTTGGACGAATCCGATAAAATACCACTTAGCGCCATTTTAATGCATGTCTGCTGGAAAAAGCACTAAGGAGGAAGAAGGAGGATACTCACTGGCTGACAAACAGCCTAGATGAGCCAATCAGTGCTGAAGCAGGCAGGGAGGTGCACTTGGGGAAGCAGCAGAATGGCATTCCTTTTTTGTCTACGAGAAAAATGATTTTAGTGTGTCAGGGACAGTCAAAAGTTGCAATCAAGCTTCTATTCTACTTCCAGGACATTGAAGGGAAAGGCCAGAACTAGAAAGAAGAAGAATTGTGTGTAGGGTAGCGACAGGCTGGGAAAGCTGTAAACCAGGGAGTGAGAAGTGAGGAGCTGAGGCTGGGTGTGCCTCCTAGCAGGGTCGGGATGAGGTAGTTCCGTGCCCTAGGCAGAGCCCTTCTCCATTTGGTCCAGACCATCTTAGGCAGATGCCTTTGGTCAGTTGTGTATACATTTCACTGTCATCCTGCTGCTACACCTAATATTGCACTCGCTGTGACTCCCCATGAATCACAAACACTATACTGTCAGAAATAACTGTCATACAGATAGTCCCCCAAAGCAATAGTGCTCCCATACTGTCCTGATTAGTAATAGTGCCAGTATTAGTATTGAGAGAATTGGAGTTGAGAAAGTGGAATTCAATCCAAATTTCAGAAAAAATTTGATTCTTCACAAAGCCGAATTTCTCATGCTTCATGGTAACCAATCGATTTTTCCCAAAATGGCTGCTGCACATGTTACAAAGAGAGAGTATCACCCATAATGCCATGCAGCCAGCCAATGAGCAGATAGCCAGCCCCTGTGATGTGACAGCCCTACTAGTTTTCTGGTGAATTTAGGGCAGGGAGCGACATTACAGGCACTAGGGACACTGTATACTTAGCACCCCGGCTCTATTCAAGGTTGCTGTAACAGATCCGATTTAATAGTGAAAGATAGCAAAAATGAAAAGTTTGGGCTTTAAAAGTTGATTTAATTTTTTAATTATCCTTTCTCCTTACCAACCATACATTTTACCTGTTGGCGTCAATTTGAAAATTCTAAGATTTATATCACAAAGGCAGCTTACTTGCTCTAAAGTAAGCTATAAAGTATTCAGACTAATATGAGTTTTAAGGCAAGAAAGGTCATTTTACATTACTACTGAAAGACCAGTAATTTTTCATAAAAAAATAAATTGCTGAATAGTCCTTGTAGTTTACAGGAAATATAATTTTATAGATTCGGATTCACAAGATTTATGTAGTTGAGATGATATAATCTTCTCTAATTTCCAATTAATTTGCACTGTGGTTGGATAATTTTAAAACAGTAAATACAAGGATATTTGTCTAGAAGCAATGCAGAACCTAATGTTTTCCCATCTGATTTTGTTCCAGTTTTGCGACATGAAGTTGAAATTACCATAAAGAATTATTCTATAGATCAGTGGATTTGGCAAACCGTATACACTGTATTGCAAGAGAATTGACAGAATTATTTAAAAAAAAAAGAGAAATATGAAAACTTTAGAGAGTACTTTTCTGGGATCACATATTGGACATCTGTGTTACTATTAATTTGATATGTTTCTAGGTTACGTTCGAAAACTAAAAGTTTAATTAGGCCACTTACACACATGTCCAGTTGTCATGCTCATTTCCCCTCCTGTGTGAAGCAGAAAATGCCCGAGGGGAAATGAGCCAGAACTGATCCCATAGTTTTCTGTAGAATGGTTCACATACATCTGACATGTTAATTGTGATGCTGCATGATTAGTTTTATCTGTATTACACCAACCAATCATTAGCCAGTTTCTTAATTAACAAGTGTTTGCAGGAACGTTTGTTAGCGATGATCAGGCAGTGTAATACTGCTGCGGATTACCTGAAGAACATCAGTCAGTTGGAATCTTTCAACAAGTTTAAAAATCGTCATCTGCTGTCGGCAAACAATGATTCAGTAAGGGAGCGAACAATGGCATTAGGACTGCAATCTTCTCCATAGCCAAGGTTACATCTTGCTATACACATGGACACATTCTTCTAACATGAACATAACTATTTCCTGGTTATATTGCAAAGCCTAATATTTATTTTAACTCTTTTGACTATATCTTATCACCCACCACATCCCACCCACATCCTGTTATGCTCTTAAGAGGTTTGGAAACTCGTATTTGTGACAAGGAGTCTGTTACATTGTTTGGAAAGAGTGTGGAAAAATGTTTCAAATAAAAATGCTTTCCGAAATAAAAGTGTTAATAGTTTACTTATAGTTTCTTTTTTATCAATATACAAAATGCAAAGTGAATGAACAAAAGGAAATATAAATCAAAACAATTTTTGGTGTGACCACCCCTTGCCTTCAAAACTGCATCAATTCTAGGCACAGTTTTTGAAGGAACTTGGCATTGAGATTGTTCCAAACATCTTGGAGATCTTCTGTGGATGTAGGCTTGCCAAAATCCTTCTCTCTTGTCATGTAATCCTAGACAGACTCAATGATATTGATATTGGGGCTCTGTGGGGAATATATCATCATCACTTCCAAAACTGTGTTTTCTTCTTTATGCTGAAAATACTTCTTAATGACATTGGCTGTATGTTTGGGTTCGTTATTGTAGAGGGAAGTGCATATACAGTCCCTGACAGAAGTTCTGTCGCTTATCCATGTTGTGGAAACCAAAGCTTATAACCTGACTTAAAATTCATCCATTGGTTTTAGAAATGACTCATATGAAAGCTGAAACCCTCCCAAATTAGGTTTTTTTACGAAAATAAATTTGCTTCACTGCTGAAATATTGATCATTTAATGAACACAGAAAGGTCAGATTTTGGCAAGACAAAAATTTTGTCGCCCACTGAAAGGAATGTGAAAATCAAACAAATAATTCATTTCAAATACAAAGATATGTTTCATAACATTGGTGAATGAAGTTGTGGTGCTATTAGAGCCATATTTAATATTTTGTGTGACTTCCATGAGCTTGAAAGACTGAATCCATGCTTTCGACAATGATTCATACAATTTATTGATGAAGTCATCTGGAATAGCAAAGAATGCAGTCTTACATGCCACCCAGAGTTCATCAAGATTCTTTGGTTTTGTCTTCCAAGCTTCCTCTTTCATCCTACCCCAAACATGCTCAATGATGTTCATGTGTGGTGACTGGGCGAGCCAGTCCTGGAGCACCTTGATATTCTTTGTCTTGAGATACTTTGATGTAGAGATGGATGTATGAGATGGAGCACCATCCTGCTGCAAAATTTGACCCCTTTTATGATTGGGAATGTAAGAGGTAGCTAATACTTCTTTATATTTTAGGCTATTGATATTGCCTTCCACCTTGCAAATGTTTCGCACACCACCATACTGAATTTAACCCCAGACCATGATCTTTCCACCACCAAACTTAACTGTTTTCTGGGTGTACCTTGGATCCATACAAGCTCCTGTAGGTCTCCTGCAGTATTTGCTGCGGCTGTGGTGTAATTCTACTGAAGATTCATCTGAGAAATCCACCTTCTGACACTTTTCCAGCGTCCATCTGTTTAGCAGGCTGTGCGCCTTGGCAAATGCCACATGTTTTTTTAATTGCCTTTTGTTTAGTGCTGGCTCCTGGGCACTGATTCGACCATGGAGGCCATTTCGAGACAGAATTCTACAAACTGTTCTAGTTGACACAGGGACTTGAGGTGATCAGGCCTGTTGGAGCTCTGCTGTAGTGGAAGAGGAGCTGGCTTTTGATTTTCGAACCAACAAACGTTCCTCCTGAGCAGTTGTCTTGCGGGGTCTGCCGGACCTGGGCTTGTCAAAAACATCTCCAGTCTCTTCAAATCTTTTTTTAATTCTTTGTACTTGACGCTGTGCAGGGTCTGCTCTCCTGAACATAGATGCACAACTGCATAGGTAGGTATAGAGTAGGACCTGCCTGACCTGAGACCACTGTGGAGCTGGGTAGGTGGGCAGATGTGTTTTGATCAAAATATATTGGCTAAGAGTCTCAGATTTTATCAATAGAGTGAGGGTTTAGTCTACAAGTGCATCTCAATAAATTAGAATGTTATCAAAAAGTTTTCTTTTCAGTAATTCAGTTCAAAAAGTGAAACACATATATTATATAAAGTCATTACAAACAGAGTGAACTTTTTCAAGTGTTTATTTCTATTAATGTTGATGGATATGGCTAGAGATGAGCGAATCGAAGCTGATGAAGTGGAATTCGTTACGAATTTCATGGAAAATTCGATTCGCAACGAATGCGAATTTTCTGGCGATTCGTAGTAAATAGTGATGAGCGAATCGAAGCGGCAATATTCGTGATCAGCACGAATATTGCCCGCTTTGGCTCGGCTCGGCATCCCGAGACAGCG
>ONZH01024580.1:0-19812 GCA_900303285.1 Rhinella marina
CTGGTTTTGTCCCCTTACATTTTTAAATTATTTTGGCAGACCCAGGTCTGCGGACTTTAAAAAAATACTTGAGTACTCCTGATCAGGGTTTAATTTAACAAACTTTATTATGGTTTAATGGAAAATAAATTGCACCATTTTTATTTACAAACATCTCCCAATCCTAATGAATTACCATCGGGCGGCTGTAGTCCAAGAACACAGCATGGATTAGGGCTGCCCTTTACTCTTCCATGAAAAGCTTTAGTGATACAGAATGTTACATGCCAGTGGTATTGCCTTTCTTTTCTATCACTAATGGAAGGACTTTATACAGACCAATGTAATTGTTGTACAGTTAGGACGTCATCCCAGAACTTAAGTATCTCATCAATCAACTCCTGCTTAGTCCTTGGCCTTATTTCAGCCCTTATAAATCTGTAGTGCCAGTATATAATAAGTATATATAATCCTCCTTCCACCTCCCTCCTCATATTGCATGCATTGCCAATAAATATATATTGCCCACCCTTTATTGCCAATGGAGAATTCCCCCTGTAAATCAGACAAGAAGAGAACAGGTTCTATATTTTTGGTGGGGCCATGGAGCAGACATTCAGATGCAGGCAGCACATGGTGTTGTCCACATGTTTTTGCCCCCATTGAAATGAATGGGTCCTCAAAAAATGTGGATCTGATGGAGACCAAAAATATGGTCATGTGAATGCACTAAGGGTAAATACACAAAGTTTTCTGGATGAGGACTTGAAGCAGACCTGTCTACAGAAATGGATTGGAAAGGAATTAGGCTTCATTCACACTGGCGTTATAGCTGGATCCGGCAGGGTTCAGTAATAATGCTTCCATTACTGATAATATAACCGTCTGTATCTGTTATGAACAGATCCAGTTGTATTATCTGTAACATTGCTGGGACTGATCCGTCATTAACTCCATTGAAAGTCAATGGAGGACGGATCCGGTTTCTGTTGTGTCAGACAGAACGGATCCGTCCCCATTGACCTGCATTGTGGGTCATGACGTTTTGCTCCAGATTCCCAGGATGGAAAGCAGAATACAACATGTTGCGGCTTGCTCTCCGGCCTGCGGACGTAACTAAACTGAATGGAATGTATTTTGGAGCCTCCGGTCTCTTTAGTGAATAGGGACTAAACTGAAGCGTGTATTGAGTCCCTATGACGGAACTCAATACGGGAAAACAATAACGCTAGTGTGATAGTATCCTTAGAACTATAAAGGAAGGATTTATACTTCTGGCTTTGGCTCCTGGTATATTAGCATTCAGCATTATACTGTAGCTTCTCACAACTGTCCAATGATCTAAGTGTCCAGGCCTCATATTTGCTGCTTATGTCAATGGTCCAGTCTCCATTCTCTGTGTCTTTATTACCTGACTATTCATCATTGTATTCTGCTGTTGTCTGATTAGTCCCTGATTAGGGAAATACAGCCCCCCTCTATTGTTCACACCTAGACGTGTAAATGTAAGCTTTAACTTCTTCTGAGACATTGGTCTTCATCCAAAATGCAAACTTTCTAAGTGCACAAAATCATGTTATACCAGAATTGTAACTAAATATTCAATGCAAACAATGTTTCTGCTTCCCACAACTATCACCCCTATTTTCCTGCACTGCCTAAGGCCCCATTCACATGACCGTATGAATGGGGCCATATCTATCCGCAAAAATGTGGGAATAGATGCGGCCCCATTCACCTCTGTGGTGCTAGCTCCCTGCAGCGGCTCTTTTGAGGCATGTCCTATACTTGTCCATGCGCACGGACAAGTATAGGCATTTTCAATGGGGCCGCACGGCGTGTGTTCCAAGCGCTGCGGAACACACGCTGGGCGGCCCCTGTATATTTGTGGGTCCGCAGTAATGTGGGCCCACAAATATACGGTCGTGTGAATGGGGCCTAAAACCCCTGCACCCAGCAAAGAACTTCTTATCTCTCCCTCCATCTGACCTCCTGCCCAGATCTGTTCTGCAATAAAAACCTTCCTCTCTAGAGGGAATTTTAAGAAAGAGAGAGACAGGAAACCCTGGGAAATTAAATCTGTGCTGCTGCAACTCACAATGAATGGGGACAAAACGGAAGCGTTTTTTTCCTGTATTGAGCCGGAGCTGAGACGGAACTCAATACTGGAATTTAAAAACACTAGTGTGAAAGTAGCCTTACTTAAAGGGGTTGTCCGAGTTATGACAAAAAATATATAGCACTGTAAATCTGATGGGCAGCAATATATAACTAAGTTAAGCAAGTTTTAGGCAAAAAAAATCCATATTTCCTCATTTCCCTGGTTCTCTTCTGGTCTTTGTTTACATGCAATAACAACAATCTCAGCCCCTCCCCCTCCCCCCTCTCTGCAAAGGGAATGAATACAAGTGCTGTGAGTACATGTCTGCCTGCTGGAATACTCAGCAGCATGTTGTATGTGCAGGACTACAAGTCCCAGCTGTACAATGACACTGCTGATACACACAGGAATTTCTCCCTACCTGTTCTTGTACAATACAATTCCTCTACAGCTCTTGTGCCCAGCATTTGTCTCCTCTCACTGCTGCAGCTACTGTTTGTTATAAAGCCTTGAGCCCTCAGTGTGTTCTGGCTGAAGGGGTTAATGTTTTATCTGAAGGAAACCAGGAAGAAAGCAGATAGCAGCCCGGCAAAGAAAGGGGCGTGGCCAGTGACGTCTCGTGTACAGACTGTTATCTGAACTCTGAGGCTTGTACACGAAACATCACAGAGCAGAGAGATAAGGTGACATCACAGGTCATGTGACCCTCAGTCAACTCTGAGAAACCAGCAGCTTTAGAAACACAAAGTATATGGGAAAGTTGTTATACTTGACAAGTTAGAAACATATAAAGAACAAAAAAATAACTTGGACAACCCCTTTAACTGGTAATCAGGCCTCATCCACAAGACAGGGAAATACAGGGACTGAAATACATGAGCACCTCCCCCACCTCTCTTATCTGAGCAGTGGCTGAGTGTACAGTATTTACACAAAGGAGAGCTCCTTATCTCTATCTGTATCACACTCTATAGAGATACAACAATAGCTTCAAAGACAGTATCACACCTAATAGAATTAGATACACAGGTCAGCAGAAAACTATCACACAAGGTAGGATTAGATACACAGCTCAGCAGACAGTATAACACCTAATAGGAATAGATACACAGCTCAGCAGACAGTATCACACTCTATACACATACATCTAATCGCTTCATAGACAGTATCACACATAATAGGAATAGATACACAGCTCAGAAGACAGTATCACACCTAATAGAATTAGATACACAGCTCAGCAGACAGTATCACACTCTATACACATACATCTAATCTCTTCATAGACAGTATCACACATAATAGGAATAGATACACAGCTCAGAAGACAGTATCACACATGATAGGATTAGATACACAGCTCAGCAGACAGTATCACACCTAATAGGAATAGATACACAGCTCAGCATATCACTAGATAGATACGGTGGCTCAGAAGACAGTATCAAACAAGGTAGGATTAGATACACAGTTCAGCAGGCAGTATCACACATGATAGGATTAGATACACAACTTAGCAGATGCTGTCATCCAGAATAGGATTAGATACAGAGTTCAGCAGACAGTATCACACATGATAGGATTAGATACACCATTTAGCAGGCAGTATCATACACAATAGGCTTAGATACGCAACTCTGCAGATAGTATCACACATGATAGGATTAGATACACAACTCTGCAAACAGTATCACACATGATAGGATTAGATACACAGTTTAGCAGACAGTATCACACAAGATAGGATTAGATACATAGCTCAGCAGACAGTATCACACGTGATAGTATTAGATACACAGATATGTAGGCAGTATCACCCAGAATAGAATTAGATACCCATCTTAGCAGACAGTATCACACAAGGTGGGATTAGATACGCAGCTAAGCAGACAGTATCACATATGATAAGATTAGATACAAAGCTTAGCAGACGCTGTCACCCAGAATATGATTAGATATAGAGTTCAGCAAACGGTATCACACATGATAGGATTAGATACATGGATACGCAGACAGTGTCACACATGATAGGATTAGATACACAACTCTGCAAACAGTATCACACATGATAGGATTAGATACACAGATATGCAGGCAGTATCACTCAAGATAGGATTAGATACACAACTTAGCAGGCAGTATCATACACAATAGGCTGAGATACACAACTCTGCAGATAGTATCACATATGAGAGGATTGGATACACAACTCTGCAAACAGTATCACACATGATAGGATTAGATACGTAGTTTAGCAGACAGTATCACACATGATAGGATTAGATACCCATCTTAGCAGACAGTATCACACATGGTGGGATTAGATACACAGCTCAGCAGACAGTTTCACACATGATAGGATTAGATACATAGTTAAGCAGACACTGTCACCCAGAATAGGATTAGATACACAGTTCAGCAGACAGTTTCACACATGATAGGATTAGATACCCATCTTAGCAGACAGTATCACACATGATATGATTAGATACACAGCTTAGCAGACAGTTTCACACATGATAGGATTAGATACGTAGTTTAGCAGACACTGTCACCCAGAATAGTATTAGATACACAGTTCAGCAGACAGTATCACACATGATAGGATTAGATACCCATCTTAGAAGACAGTATCACATATGATAGGATTAGATACCCATCTTAGCAGACAGTATCACACATGATAGGATTAGATACGCAGCTTAGCAGACACTGTCACCCAGAATAAGATTAGATACATAGCTCTGCAGACAGTATCACACATGATAGGATTAGATACACAGATTGGATAATCATTAAGGAATATTAAATGTCATGGTAAAATTGAGGTATATACTGACACCCTGAATTGTATTATGTACATTTGTTACATGTAATGGGACTGTTAAAATTGTATAATTATCTATGCATAATACTGTGGTTGGTGTGTGCTATTTTGCATATAACTAATATAATACTAGACTAGCACTGTATACTGACACCAATTGTACTGTACCTAACTCATAGCATACGGCATAAAGACTTGTGGTAAACAATGGCAGCGGGCAAAATATATGATAATCATTGGACACTAAAAAAAAAAAAAATCTTTCGGAGGGATTTGTTTAATGTATACAATATATTTTGCTATTTAGGTTAAATGTAAGAAGTGAATACCTTAAATTCAGGTATTAGCTAGTAAAACAATGCGCCACCTGGTGTCTGAAAGTTGTATTACAATTTATCCAATTTAGTTATAACGTCACTTCGTGACACACATCTCAGTACATGTTGAGATAAGTGATCAGTTAAGTGTGGACACATCTGTAACTGAGAATAAAAAAGTATTCTCTAGACTGCGGCTAGTGTAACGCACACCTCACAATTGTTCACTGGACTGTAGTTTATATAACTGAGAATAAAAACGTATTCTCTAGACTACGACTAGTGTACCGCACACCTCATAATTGTTCACTGGACTGTAGTTTATATAACTGAGAATAAAAACGTATTCTCTAGACTGCAGCTAGTGTATCGCAAACCTCAGAATTGTTCATTGGACTGTAGTTTATATAACTGAGAATAAAAAAGTATTCTCTAGACTGCGGCTAGTGTATTGCACACCTCACAATTGTTCACTGGACTGTAGTTTATATAACTGAGTGAAAAAACATATTCCCTAGACTGCACTACAGATCCCAGCAAGCCAAGGTACAGCAGCAGCAAAAATGAGTACTGAGAGGACTTTGGGCAATTTCATTGGGGTCTGTGTGGACCATGTACTGTCCGCTTTCTGCCACCAGTTACTGTGCACAGTGTGCAGCCAAGTCCCAGCCAGCAGCCGAGACCAGGCCAAAAAAAAGGTCGTTGTAGCTCTTAGAAGGAGCGTTGGGTTCTTTGTGGATGATTCCTGCCTAACCACATTCTAATTTCACGCCCTAACAGTGTGCAGCCAAGATGGCGGTAGCTGCACTACAAGTCCCAGCCAGCAGCCTGGAGGAGACCAAAAAAAAAAAAGGTGCTTGTAGCCCTTAGAAGGGATGTTGGGTTCTTTGTGGGTGATTCCTGCCTAACCAACATCTAAATTCAGGCCCTAACCCTCTCCCTGACAGACAGCAGCTCTATCCCTAATCTCATGCAGATGGCGTATGACGCGAGCAGCGCGGGACCAGATTCATATATTCCCGGTCATCTGATCTGGCCAGCCAATCCCTGCTATCGACTTGTAGGGGCCCCACGTGATGCTAGGAGGTACCAAAGACTCTCCTGTATGTTGATTGGCTGAAAAAAGGCGCCTAACATGTAGGAAGAGGAAGTTGCCATTTCCTCTAGGATCGCGATATGCTCGTCCGAGTAGTGAGCATATGCGAATACCCTAATGCTCGGACGAGCATGTTCGCTCATCTCTTTTTGAGATACTGTATTAAAACAGAGCAAGGAGAGGCAAAGTTATGGTATGTTTTATTTATTTTTTTATTTGTTTATGATTGTCATTTTGAAACAATATGTACAGTAAGCATAATATTTGTTCCGAAATGTTACAAATTTCTTGTAATGCTTGTAATTTCTAATTAAGCTTTGAAAACTTAAAATAAATAAATAATTTAAATGTGTTTACACTTACTGAAAGCTGATTGTACTGTAGGGGCCGATCGGCCTCGGCGGTGACGTCGTTGACGTTGCACAGCAAAGTAAATCCGTACACAATTGTTATGATGACCATTTTTAATACTAACACTGTATACTACTACGAAGGTATTATGGGTTAGAGGAGGGCCATATCCATTTTTTCTTCTAAATGGGTATTTATCGCAATATATATCGCAATAAATTTCTTAATATCGTTAACGTGGGAATATTTTTGATATCGCCCACGCACCTTAGCTGCAGCATGAACACGTCTTTGAGTCTGTGTGTAGGAGGAGGAAGCGCTAACTATGAAGGGGCATATATCTAAGGGTACTTTCTTTCATACTAGTGAATTTGCCTGACACAAACGGGAGAACGGCTAGCCCCATTAACAATAATAGGGGACGGCGTTGATCCGGCCGCTATCCGGCAAGAACGCCGGGAATTGTAAGGACAAATACTGCAGAACAGCCTGCAGGATCACCACCACATATGTGAAAATAGCCTAAGGCAAATTAATGGGAAGGGGCACGTATCTGAGAATACCTTCACTTGTTTGGGTGGAGTTAGAGGCGCGGCCTAGCATGAAAGTAAATTACTGCAGCGCACTATGCGCGCCCATGTTGTCCTTCTATACGGTTTTTATTATTGGCACTGGTATATATACATTACAGTACACTAATTTTTTTAACATGTTTTTACTTTTCAAATATTTTGTTACTCACCCTGCCGTATCTCTGCACGGATCTCATTAAGCCGCTCTGGGCACTTGAACTTCAAATTGGACCATTTCTGCTGGATCTGGCCCGGGTCCACACTGTGTCAAAGCGATGGTGCAAGCCTCGGATCACCTGCTGCACTATCTCCTTCTTCTGCTGGTTCGGGTGTCAGTGTGTGCCATCGTAATCCTGCCGGTCCATCAGCCAGATCATGTATTTAAGCTCTCCAGAGCTAAATGCTGAAGATCGCCTGGATGCCATTTTGCAAACTTCGCTCTGCCTCTGAGGAGTGCACACCGCGGCCTAGCGCTGTGTGTGCCTATGTATTACGCAATCGCTAGACAATAGTACGCTAAGGATTCGTACACACTTTGTATGCTAATGTACGTATGTATTCAGTTAAGTAGCGTACCTTTAACAACACTATGTTTGTTATTAGTCCGCGAATATTCGCAGAACACGACCAGAATAACGAATGATTTGTACGCAGCTTCCACCGAATAGATTCGTATTATGAACGAATCTTTTAAAAAATTCGACAAACATTTGGCGAAGAGAATCTTTGAAGATTCGCTCATCTCTACTCTTTAGGTTGTCTCATTTCAGCAAGTGGCATTTATCATGTAAAGAAAGTTAATACAAGGCACTTACGACTGTATTGTTATACATATTGCTTCTTTTGCTGGCTGGATTCATTTTTCTATCACATTATACACTGCTCATTTCCATGGTTATGACCAGGGGCGTAGCAATAGGGGAAGCAGGGGAAGCAGCTGCTTTGGGGCCCAGACCCACAAGGGGCCCCCTCAGGAGGGAGACTAATTGATTTTTTTGTCAGGGCCCCCTCAACAGTATTATACAATGACATTATATACAGTGATACTATAGGAAACGGATGGAGCGGCTGTCAGGCCTTGTCTGGAAGAGCTCAATCTTGACTAGTCACAAGAGTGACGGTTGCATGTGAGTTGTGGGTTGCGAAGAAGTTTTTTGGGGTGCCCCGTTCAAAAATTTGTTGTGGGGCCCAGTTAGTTGTAGTTACGCCACTGGTTATGACCACCATGCAGTCCACAAGCTCCAACCTCCCTGGTGGCCAGGATTGTGGTAGCATACATAGGCTAGTGCTGTGTAAGCATGGCCACCGCTGCTAGATTGCAGGGTGGTCGTAACCATGGAAACGAGCAGTGCATAACATGATGGAAAAATTAATCTAGCCAGCAAAGAAAGCAATATGAATCATAAAAATACATTAGCAAGTGCCTTGTATTAACATTGCATACATGATAAATGCCATTTGCTAAAGTGAGACAACCCCTTTAATTCACATAACAAACAATAATGGTCAGGAAAGATAGTTTCTTTTTTTTTCTTCAATAAAACAAATTAAAGTGCTAATTTTTGCAACAAAAATCTATATTCATGACACACATGTTGAAGACTGCCATTTTATTGAATATGAATCAATTTTTGGTAATATTTTCTCTGGTAGATTCAAGATCTGAAGATGAAAGTGCTAGATCTGCGTGGTAAATTTAAAAGACCAGCATTACGTAGAGTGAGAGTATCAGCTGATGCTATGCTCCGTGCACTACTTGGCTCAAAACACAAGGTCTCTATGGATCTGCGTGCTAACTTAAAGTCTGTGAAGAAGGAGGACACAGAGAAGGTACAATTATTTTATTTGAAAGAATAAGTACCGTATTTATTTTATAAGAAATATTGTTATCTATTTATCTATAGTTGCATTTAAGTTTGGGCACTCATTGTGAAGTTAACTACATGGAGCAAAATATCAATGCACTTCAATTACTGCATTTTAATTGTCTGAAATTATTCATTCAATAATTCAATCATTTAGGCTATAATATAATATTACATTATTGCATAATTTATTTTTATATTAAAGAGCTCAAAATCATCTGTTTTCCTTTACACTATAATATACCATATTTTTTGCATTATAAGATGCACCTGACCATAAGACGCACCTAGGTTTTAGAGGAAAATAAGAAAAAAATATTTGTCATCAGACCTCAGCTCAGACCCCAAATGTTAATCAAACCACAGAACAGAACCTCCCAAATAGATCTCCATAAGTCCCCCAGTCAGACCTCAGATAAGACCTCCATGTAAATGACCCCCAAATAGATCTCCATAAGTCCCCCAGTCAGACCTCAGATAAGACCTCCATGTGAATGACCCCCACTTAGACCTCAAATCAGACCTCCATGTGAATGACCCTCATACTCAGATTAAAAAAAAAAAAAACTGACCTCTCCTGCTCCAGACACTGCTGCTGCTCCTCACATCCAGAGATCTTCTTCTTCTTCTTTCTGCATGCTGTGCTGTGACCTGATATGTACAGCATGAGGTCACAGCGCACTGACATCCTCACACTGTGTGCAGTCAGCATAGCAAGTGGCCGGGGACCAGTAAGCGGAGAGTACAGAGCCTGAGGAGCGCTGCATTCACCTTTTCCCAGCCCTCCTGTACAAATAAGCTCTTCCATAATGGAAGCACTCATTAGTAGTGATGATCGAGCACCCCAATGTTCGGGTGCTCTGGCCGAACACTAGGTGGTGCTCGAGTGTTCGGCCGAGCACCCGAGTATAACGGAAGTCAATGGGAGAAGACCAGGCACCCCCTGCTCTGCAGAGGGGAGGGTGTCTGGTCCATAGGGAAACATCAGAAAATGGTGGAAACACCACAGAAATGGTTAGGGAACAGCATGGGGAGGATGTCTGGATGCATCTTGGACAAGTCGTTGCTATTAAAGATGATGTCCGACTATTATGCCACTTTTACGGAATGACAAAAATACCCCCCCAAAACCCAAGATAACATCGATTTTACAGGAAATATTGTTAGGAAACATAGATTTACTTGTAACGTAAGCGCAAGTGCTGCCAAAAATTACATGGATGAGGCACTCCCATACAACAGGTATACTTGTGGGACTCCAACACTCATAAAGCCTATGCACTAAGGGAAAGGGCTGCCAAAAATTACAAGGATCAGGCACTCTAATACATCCTTTATTACACATAAAGTAGGGCATCAGACACACCCGTGAAAAATTATCATTGATGGCCTCTGGCTGACACTCAAAAACAATAGGGGTGACATGCTGCTGCTGCGCAGACCGTCCAAAAAATTTAAGACTGACACTCTGCTGCCGAGCTGACCGAAAAAAAAATTTAAGGGACACGTGCGGCTGCCGAGCTGACCACTAAAAAAATTTAAGGGACACATGCTGCTGCCACCACACCGCTAAGAGTCGCTGACTACTTTCTTTTTTCGATGTCTGTCGCGGGAAGCCGGGGCCCCCCCAGCAGCGTGTGCTGTGTCAGCCGTTCCACTCTCACTCTCTGCTCTGGCACCAGGGGATCGCCTTCTTCAAGGACCCCCGGAGAGGGAGTCAGAGAAACGGCTACCACATCCAATGAAGGCAGCAGGCGCTTAAATTACCCACTCCCGACTCGGGCAGGTAGTGACGAAAAATAACAATACAGGACTCTTTCGAGGCCCTGTAATTGGAATGAGTACACTTCAAATTCTTTAACGAGGATCTATTGGAGGGCAAGTCTGGTGCCAGCAGCCACGGTAATTCCAGCTCCAGTAGCGTATATTAAAGGGGTTATCCCATGAGTAATGTAAAAAATTAAAATCACACATAACATAGTACATGACAATCTCTTTCTAACAAAGCTAGAACCAGCCCTGTACCTCACATGGATCCACAGATTTATATTAAGCTTACAGCGGAAGTGGAGTGTCCTTTCTGTTGCAGCCCAGGGGGCGTGTCTCAGCTCTCCCTATCACAGCTCAGGAGGCAGTTGAAGGATGAAACTGAGCATGTGCTGCCTTTTCAGTGAGCAGATAACATACACCTATACAACACGGTTCATGGAAGTCCTGTCCGTGGTGTGGGTGACTACAATGAAACACTTATAAATTAGACAACCCACACAAAAAAATGCAAAAATAACAATACTTTATTAATTAAAAGCACACAGCCACATAAATATAATATAATGTACTGATCATATGAGAATGGTGGTTTGGAACAGTAAGTAAGGACAAAAATGGGGACGTCGTCGTGCAGAAAACACACAACCAACCAACTAGGATACAAAAGTAATAATATAAAAAGGCAGGGTAGTCACGTGTCCAACATCAGTGAAATGAGACAAAAATTAATTATTAACGATATAGGGGCACAGATGTAACATACACCTGGCCTAATCAATAAAGTGTAAAAAGTATGTCATACATAGATTTAAAAGACACAATAAATTGCCCAAACCTAAAGTAGTCACAAACGTGGTTGATTTGTGGATCGGCACGACGGCGTCCTCCTCCCAACGCCGTTTCGCCCAAACAGGCTTCTTCCAGGGGAATGGGATCACAAACTGATTCCTCTCTTATATATTATGTGCAAAGCTGGAACCTATTAAAAATAATTACTGAGTAATGGTGCCAAGTTGTATATGCTAGTCAGCAAATGCGTCCAAACAGCCGGACATTCAGCAGGAGGAGCCGGAAACTCAATCGAAGGAAAAGGAGGCTTGGATCTACTACGTCACGGCAAAAACATGGCCGTGCGTTCCAGACTGGAACGCAAACATCGCGGAACACATAGACCTCGCTCCAGCACAAGAAACTAGTTTAGAAATGGCCGTGCGCTCCAAGCTGGAGCGCATCGGTCCTATCCAGATAGAACAATATACCAAGTCTGGCGGACTATACCCAATATTTATATAGGGGGAAGGTAAATACCACATTGATATTTATGCAAAATATGTACAATAGTGAACCACAATTAATACAGCATAAATAGAACAATACATATGAAAAAGAAAAAGGGAAAAATAAAAATTAGGAAAACAATGCCACAACAATAATTCTGCAATAAATATGAAGATAATAAATACCATGATTATGAAAAACACAATTATCAATATAATGACAGTGACCATAAAACTGAGTTGTGAAGGTGAAAAAAAAAAAAGTGCGCATGCAGTGCAGGTGATAAGTGATAAAATAATGGTGAAGGGAAAAAATAATAAAAATTGAAATTTCATACCTAATACAATTAATAATGAGAAAATGATACACAATAAGTGACTACATTAAATAATTATGTACCGAACCAATATTACTCCATAAAGATAATTAAAATAAGCATAAATTCATGAACCCATACCGTCCCCAATCATAACTAAGTAAATATCTCTATGACCAGGATCCTATATATATCAGTCAAACACCACCAGTTCTTAAAAAATTATTATTGGAGCCGAAGTCGTTCCACTATATACCCCTATCAATCCTCCAGAAAGTCGAACTCCTCGGCCGTAAGGACCCCCAAAGGGATATGTGCCACCACGATGTTCTGACTAGCATCTGAAATAAAACACAAACATAATAAACATGCTAAGACAACAAATGCCAGCTAAAAACATTTAAAAGAAAAGAAAGAGAAAGATAAATTATTAACAGCAAATCACAGACAGTACACGAGAACTATCCCAAAAAGGGAGAAAAAGAAAGATCCTCATTTAAGCCAGAGGGTGAGACACAATTAAGCACATGGATCCACCTTACCTCTTTCTGGGCAAGCAGTTTCCGCCAATCTCCACCTCTCTGAGAAATGAAGACCCGATCAATACCCCTAAAGCGGAACAGGGAGCCGTCACAATCATGGTATTCTTTAAAGTGTCTAGGGATGGACTTAAGTTTGGTGGTGTCCACCTCATCTCTAGCCGCCTCAATCCCCAGAACGTGCTCCCGTACCCTGCGTCTAAAATCCCTTGAGGTCATGCCAAGATAGATCATATTGCAAGGGCACTGAGCTAGATAAACTACACCAGGGGTACCACAAGAGATATTATATGTGATCGTGAATTCACGATCAGGTCTCTCAGGATTCGAAAAAACAAATGCTCTATCAAGATTGGGACAGGCAATACACTTACCACATGGGGCTGAGCCCCACCTAGGGCCCTTTGACCCGGGATTGATTGCACATGTCTTACCTTGGTAATGGCTCCTCACCAACGTGTCCTTCAAATTTGGGGAGCGTCTACTTGTCATCAACGGCGTGGGCGGGAGAACCTTCTTTAAGACTGGGTCCAAGCGTAAGATGCCCCAATGTCTAGAAAGGACACGGCGCATTTGGTTCCATTGTGGGTTATATGTGGATATATCTGATATATCTGATATATATCTGATATATCTAGGATCCTGGTCATAGAGATATTTACTTAGTTATGATTGGGGACGGTATGGGTTCATGAATTTATGCTTATTTTAATTATCTTTATGGAGTAATATTGGTTCGGTACATAATTATTTAATGTAGTCACTTATTGTGTATCATTTTCTCATTATTAATTGTATTAGGTATGAAATTTCAATTTTTATTATTTTTTCCCTTCACCATTATTTTATCACTTATCACCTGCACTGCATGCGCACTTTTTTTTTTTTTTCACCTTCACAACTCAGTTTTATGGTCACTGTCATTATATTGATAATTGTGTTTTTCATAATCATGGTATTTATTATCTTCATATTTATTGCAGAATTATTGTTGTGGCATTGTTTTCCTAATTTTCATTTTTCCCTTTTTCTTTTTTCTTTTTCATATGTATTGTTCTATTTATGCTGTATTAATTGTGGTTCACTATTGTACATATTTTGCATAAATATCAATGTGGTATTTACCTTCCCCCTATATAAATATTGGGTATAGTCCGCCAGACTTGGTATATTGTTCTATCTGGATAGGACCGATGCGCTCCAGCTTGGAGCTCACGGCCATTTCTAAACTAGTTTCTTGTGCTGGAGCGAGGTCTATGTGTTCCGCGATGTTTGCGTTCCAGTCTGGAACGCACGGCCATGTTTTTGCCGTGACGTAGTAGATCCAAACCTCCTTTTCCTTCGATTGAGTTTCCGGCTCCTCCTGCTGAATGTCCGGCTGTTTGGACGCATTTGCTGACTAGCATATACAACTTGGCACCATTACTCAGTAATTATTTTTAATAGGTTCCAGCTTTGCACATAATATATAAGAGAGGAATCAGTTTGTGATCCCATTCCCCTGGAAGAAGCCTGTTTGGGCGAAATGGCGTTGGGAGGAGGACGCCGTCGTGCCGATCCACAAATCAACTACGTTTGTGACTACTTTAGGTTTGGGCAATTTATTGTGTCTTTTAAATCTATGTATGGCATACTTTTTACACTTTATTGATTAGGCCAGGTGTATGTTACATCTGTGCCCCTATATCGTTAATAATTAATTTTTTGTCTCATTTCACTGATGTTGGACACGTGACTACCCTGCCTTTTTATATTATTACTTTTGTATCCTAGTTGGTTGGTTGTGTGTTTTCTGCACAACGACGTCCCCATTTTTGTCCTTACTTACTGTTCCAAACCACCATTCTCATATGATCAGTACATTATATTATATTTATGTGGCTGTGTGCTTTTAATTAATAAAGTATTGTTATTTTTGCATTTTTTTGTGTGGGTTGTCTAATTTATAAGTGTTTCTTTTCAGTGAGCAGGTCAAAGAAATAAGAAAAAGAACAAACATCAGGTGGTGCTATACAGATGCATTTTATTGAATAACTCAACAGCTATGCTAAATTTGTAATTTCATGCAATTATGAAAGTATTCAGATCCAGGAGCTAGTTTAAAAACTAGAATATTTTTCGTCGGACAGCCCCTTAATAGTTGCTGCAGTTAAAAAGCTCGGAGTTGAATCTTAAGATCGAGCTGGCGGTCTGCAGCGATTATACGGCACAGTACAGCAGAGACCGCTGAAAACCAGGATCCACTGTCAGCCACTGTTCTGCCATCACAGGAAATAGAGTAAATGAACACTCCGCCAATGCTGATGAACCCGGTAAAGCTCCTGATGCTGTACTTCAGAATACAGAAAGAAGTGACAATCAGATACAGTAGCTGCAATGTGATGGTTGAAAGTTCATCAGATCATAATGATGTGAACGCAAAGTTCTGTATGGATGCAAGCTCGGACATACTGTACAGTAGTGGATCCTTGGATGAACAGAGAGGCGTTGGAGTGTGATAAAGAATCTTCAGAGATGAACCATGTTGGTGCAGACAACCTTCGACTTTTTAAAACTCCAGATCCACTGACATCAGACAGGTTAGTGAACACACAGACACCATTACAAGCTATCAAGGATCACAGAAAATGGAAGCCTGGAGTTTGGTTATAGTCCAAATTTTTAATTTCATGCAATTACGAAAGTATTCAGATCCAGGAGCTGGTTTAAAAACTAGAATATTTTTCGTGGGACAACCCCTTAAAAGTTGCTGCAGTTAAAAAGCTCGGAGTTTGATCTTGGGATCGAGCTAGCCGTCTGCAGTGAGGTGAGCTACCACCTGTCGGAGCCCCTGCCTCTCGGCGCCTCCCCGATGCTCTTCGCTGAGTGTCCCGGGGGCCCGAAGCGTTAACTTTTAAAAAATTGGAGTGTTCAAAGCAGGCCGTGTCATCTGAATACTTCATCTATGAATAATGGAATAGGACTCCAGGCTGCTGCCCCCAAATTTAAGGTTGACGTGCTGCTGCCGAGCAGACCGTCCAAAAAATTTAAGGGACACATGCTGCTGCCACCACACTTTATCAAACTGTTATAGAGCAGCAGCAAATGAGGAACTGCGGCCTAAATGAACGGTATTAAATACGGATGTCAGCTACAGAGACTTTTGAACGGTTGTAACACGCTGTGCACCGAGCATTACTGGCAGAGCACACCTGGGTTTTTTTTGCCACACCCAAAAAAAAAAAAAAGACGTATTTCACAATGGACTTTGGTCTTTTTGGAACAACGACAATCTTTCTACCTACCCAAATACTATCCCTATTGTTTAATTCCCTCCTAGGGAAAATTGAACTGCAGTAGCAAATGAGGAACTGCGGCCTAAACTAACGGTATTAAATACGGATGTCAGCTACAGAGACTTTTGAACGGTCGTTATATGCTGTGCACCTAGCGTTACTGACAGGGCACACCTGGGTTTTTTTTATCACCCAAAAAAATTTTAAAAAAATGTATTTCCCAATGGACGTTTGAACAATGATAGTAACCCTGCCTATAGAAATTCAATCAATACGCAAATGTTATACAGCAAGACGCAAAAGAAGTACTGCGGGCTTAACAGCAGAAATTATAGCAAAGTATGTCAGGTATATAGTATACAGAGAGTATCCTACAGCATGCAGCAGCAGCACATGTGGCATTAATGGCAGGCCACCTAGTGCTATTTTCACCACCTTTAAAGCCCTCAAATGTCAGTAAATAAAGTTTTGTGACAGATATAATAGCACTTACAAGGGCTTTTGGGTCTTTTTTGAGCAATTTCTATCCCGGCCTAGCGTGCTTCTCTCCCTACAGTATATGTCCCTCCTTGCTGCAGCAGCGCTTGTGGCATTAATGGCAGGCCACCTAGCGCTATTTTCAACACCTTCAAAGTACTAAAATATGAGAAAAAAAAGTTTGTGCCAGATATAATAGCCCTTAAAAGGGCTTTTGGGGGTTTTCTGATCGTTTTCTATCCCTGCCTAGCGTTCTTCTCTCCCTACACTCTCTGTTCCTCCTTGATGCAGCTCTCCCTGTCTAACACTGGCCGGGTCACATGTCACCGGGTGCTTTATAGCACATGATGACGCGTTCCCGGCCAGCCAATCAGTGTAATGCCAGTAGCTAACATGGCTACTGGCATTACACTGAATGCCATACCTCCCCGCAAGCTAATTGGCTAATTAGCGTGCGGTGAGGGGACTCGAGCGGCCGAATACCACGTGAACCCGAGCACCGCCGAATAGTGTATTCGGCCGAACATGTTCGCTCAACACTAGAGATGAGCGAGCATGCTCGGCCGAGCGTACTCGGGAGCAATTTTCGAGTAGTAGCGTACACATCTTCTAATCTGTACGCTAATGCGTACGCATCTTGTAATTTGTACGCATTAGCGTACAAATTTATAACATGCGTACGCATTAGTGTACAGATTATAAGATGTGTATGCATTAGCGTACAGATTATAAAATGCGTACGCTACTACTCGAAAATTGCTCCCGAGTACGTTCAGCCGATCATGCTCGCTCATCTCTACTCAACACTACTCATTAGTATTTGCCCCATTAAACGCACTGACATTCCCCCCCACTTTGGGGGGAAAAAACTGCACCTTTTATCACGAAAAATACTGGTAGTTAAATTATAAAAATCTGGCAGGCAGTATATTTAATTTTATGGCGATAGGAGGCACAGTAAGGCCCTTATTTGGTAGAGCCGTGGAAAGCAGTAATATTTGTTATGCATTGATTGTATTAAGCTATTTTCACATACGTAGCTGTTATAGTCAATACAGTGTTTATGGCCGGTTAGAGTATTATGTATAGGTATAGCCAGACAGAGATAAAAATGGTGCCCAGGAACCCTATAGATAATGCATGGCACTATATGTTATCAGTTTGAAGCTGAATTTTAAAGTATATATCATGGTATATACCGAATGTTATATGTAGGTCAAAAATATTATGTCAACATATTATCAACAGTGAAAATCATTCAAAATACTGGTTCCAAAAAAGAACGCACAAAAATATGTTTTATTCAATTTTTTTGTTTCATTTTAAAACAGTAATAGAACTGTGTTCTCATAATTTAGGAGCGTCCAGTTGAAGTCAGTGATTGGCGCAAGAATGTCGAAGCCATGTCTGGTATGGAGGGCAGGAAAAAGATGTTTGATGCAGCAAAATCACCTACTGGACAATAAGAAGGTAAAATTCTTATGCTTGCAACTTTAGGAATGTTTTTCTTAGTTAATTATTATTTAAAGGGGTTGTCTCACGTTCCAGTTTTATCAAGCAAATGATTTCTTGCTTGATGTCAACGATTGCTTGATGTCCACAATGTGCCATACATTATTTTCTGGGTTGGGGGTGGGCCATCATGCTACCCTCATGACTAGTGTTGAGCGAATCGAAGTTAACGAAGTGGAATTCTGTCCGAATTTCAGGAAAAATTAGATTTGTCACAAAGTCAAATTTCCTTGCACGTCGTAGTTACATAGTTACATAGTTAATACGGTTGAAAAAAGACACATGTCCATCAAGTTCAACCAAGGATCGGGGTAGGAGTGATGAAGGGGAGGGGGACGGGTAACCTTAAGACATGACTGTACATTTTTTAATATGTGGTGACCTTCTTTTTCTCTAAGAATTTATCTAAGCCTGTTTTGAAGCCCTCAGCTGTCTTTGCTGTGACCAGCTCCTGCGGTAGACTGTTCCACAGATTCACAGTTCTTATAATAAAGAAGGGTTTTCGCCCCTGGAGACTGAACCTTTGCTTCTCCAGGCGGAGGCAGTGCCCCCTTGTCTTTTGAGGGGATTTTACCTGGAACAGTTTTTCACCATATTTTTTGTATGGGCCATTTACATACTTATACAGGTTGATCATGTCCCCCCTTATACATCTCTTCTCAAGACTAAACAAGTTTAACTCCTTCAATCTTTCTTCATAGCTAAGATGCTCTATGCCCCTTATCAGTTTAGTTGCCCGTCTCTTCACCCTTTCCAGCTCCAGGACATCCTTCCTATAAACCAGAGCCCAGAACTGAACAGCATATTCCAGATGAGGCCGTACTAATGCTTTATACAGTGGTAATATGACATCCCTGTCCCGCGAGTCCATGCCTCTTTTAATACATGACAATATTCTGCTGGCCTTAGAAGCAGCCGATTGACATTGCATGCTATTCTGCAGTCTATGGTCTACAAGGACACCCAGATCCTTCTCTACAAGTGACTCTCCCAGTGTTACTCCCCCTAGGACATAGGAGGCATGCAAGTTGTTAGTACCCAGATGCATAACTTTACATTTATCCACATTGAACCTCATCTGCCAAGAGGATGCCCAAACACTCAGTGTGTCCAAGTCAGCTTGTAACTTCTGCACATCTTCCATAGACTGGACTCTACTACAAAGCTTAGTGTCATCTGCAAAAATTGAAACAGTGCTGTTGATTCCTCCCTCTATATCATTAATAAATAAATTAAATAAAAGTGACCCAGCACTGAACCTTGGGGTACACCACTTATAACTGGGGACCATTCAGAGTAGGAATCATTCACCACCACTCGCTGAGTACACTCCTTCAGCCAGTTCTCAATCCAGTTACAGAGTAGATTTTCGAATCCAACCGACCTTAATTTACCCGTCAGACGTCTATGAGGGACCGTGTCAAACGCTTTTTGCAACAGTCCAAATACACAATATCCACAGCCGCCCCTCTATCCAGACTTCTACTCACTTCTTCATAAAAACCAATCAGGTTAGTCTGACAGCTTCTGTCCTTAG
>ONZH01024581.1:0-45322 GCA_900303285.1 Rhinella marina
GGGTTCGTTATTCGAAACGAGCACCCGAGCATCGGGAAAAGTTCGACTCGAATAACGAGCCCCCGAGCATTTTAGTGCTCGCTCATCTCTATTCATATGCTTAGCGCAAGGACCTCAAAGGTAGTGTTTTCCAAAATACTGCCTGTACCACGAGCCACACAAGAAAGGCAGCAGGAGATTAGGGAGGCAAACAAGTGGCTCAAGAACTGGTGTAGGAAGGAGGGGTTTGGGTTCCTGGAGAACTGGGCCGACTTCTCTTTCGGCTACAGGCTCTACCGTAGGGATGGGCTGCACCCCTCCTATAGCTACATTAGTGCATTACCTGGGGCAAGGTAATGGAACTGGGGGAGGAATGGAAGGAGGAACTAACACAGTTCAGAAGGAAAGGTGTAGGGTAAAAAATATACATCAACCTCTTAATTGTATGTATACTAATTCCAGAAGCCTAACTAATAAAACTGGTGAACTGGAATTAGTGATGTGTGAGGAGTATTATGACATAGTGGGAGTAACTGAGACATGGCTGGATGATAGCTATGACTGGGCAGTTAACGTACAGGGTTACAGTCTGTTTAGAAAGAAGCGCCAAAACCGGAGAGGGGGAGGGGTCTACCTTTATGTAAAATCCTGTCTAAAGCCCACGCTCCGGGAAGATATAAGTGAGGGACATGAAGATGTGGAGTCATTGTGGGTAGAAATTTCCATGGAGCCAAAAACAATAGTGAAATACTAATAGGACTTTATTATAAACCACCTAACAGACTAGCCAATCACAGCGATCGCTGGCCAGGGATCGCCCCCATTGGTCCCGGGCTGGTTAGCTGAGACCCCTGACTGTAAGTAACAGCCAGGGTCTCAGCGCTGTCACCATGTCAGCAGACATGGTGACAGTTTAATGCCATGACGTGTATACTCGTCATGGAGCGCTAAATAGCAGTGCTCCATGACGAGTATACACGTCATCGGGCGGGAAGGAGTTAATTATATTGTTTCGCCTGACCCTCCCTCTTCATGTTCTCTTTTTCTGTTGAAGTATATTGTTTGTGAGGGAAAACTTAAGGGCAAGACAGCCTGACTACACAGACATAGCAGGATGATTCCTCAAACACCCATAATGCCATGCAGATAGCCAATCAGCAGATAGCCAGCCCCTGTGATGTCACAGCCCTATAAAAATTCTTCTCCTGTCTGGGATCCGCCATTTTACAGTGAACTTAGTGCAGGGAGAGATGTTATAAGCGCTAGGGACAGTGTTTAGGAAAGCCTTTATTCACCAAGAATTACTATTGAGCAGTTCACGGACAGCTTAGAGATAGTGTAAGGATATAATAGGGAGGCATTATCCATACTATAGGGAAAGAGCAGGGACTAAGTGAACAGTGTAAAGCCTGACTAATAGAAGCTATTCTATTATTTCTTGCTGCACTAATTGGGGTTAAAAAGTGATCTAACACTATAGATTTTACGTTGTTTGCATTCTTTGATATATATGTAACTCCAGTAATCCTTGATTCGGTTATTGGGGTAAAACTGTCATCTGATACTACAGAATTTAGGGGGTTCACGTTCATTTATATATAATTCAATCTGTTAATACTTGATTGTCTAAATGGGTTGAAATTGCAGCTTGATACTACAGATTTTAGGGTATTCATGTCTTATTATACAAGTAGATCCGTTAATCCCTAATTATGTAATTGAGGTAAAAATGCGGCCTGATACTACAGATCTTAGGGTGTTTGCGTTATTTTGTATATAATTCAATTTGTTAATCATTGATTGTCTAATTCGTGTGAAATTGCGGCTTCATAATACAGATTTTAGGGTACTCACGTTTTATTTCACATAAGTATATCAGCTAATCCCTAATTGTGTAGTTGGGGTGAAATTGCAGCCTGATACCACAAATTTTAGGGTGCTCAAGTTCCATTATACATAAGTATATCTGTTTTCCCTAATTGTGTAATTGGGGAGAAATTGTGGCCTGATACTACAAGTTTTTGGATGTTTTTTTTTTATAAGTACATCCAATCATCCTTGATTCCTGGGTCAAATCGAGGCCTGATACTACACATTTTAGGTTGTTTTTTTTCCATAAATAAATCTGTTAATCCTCAATTGTGTAATTGGGGTGAAATTGCGGTCTGATAATACTGCTATGTTACCCTTACAGTTACTGTTACAGTACAGTATGTCCAACAGACAGGTGACAGGCCCTTCTAAGGGAATAAGCAGTGGCCAACATGTTTCTGGAGCTGGCAAAAGTAGCAGCAGAAGAAGGGGGGTAGTAGCAGCAGTCACAGCGATAGGTCAGATATGCCGATGTCATCCAGCCGTCATGTTTTGACTAGCAACTCAGCTGTCCTTAAATGGTTGACTCGGTCTTCAACTTCATCTCAAGTGACATCAGACACCCCTAGCCGGGAGATGGTGGGTTCCTCTGAAACCACTATTAGTTGTCATGGCCCAAGAACAAGCTCTGTGCCCCCCCTTCCCCCGAACCTGCCTGTTTCATTTTCTGTATCTTCTGCTCAAGAAGTATTGTATGGCATTGGCTTGGCTTTGCTTTTCATTGAGAACACTTCTTGAGGACAGTCAGCAGCTACTTCCCAGCCAAGAGAGATCTGGAGGAGAGATCTGCTGCTTTCTCCAGTAGGTAGGCAAGTAGCGATGATGAGAGTTGCGTGGGAGCTGGTGTTGCGAGCGGTCAGGCACATTCTCCTAAAACTGGTGAGGGTGACATCAGTGATTGCAGACAACAGTGGATAATGATGTAGTGGATTGCATGTAGGAGCTGGATGAAGAGGGGGCTTTATCATCATCATCATCATGTGAAGAGGGTGGCAGCTTGCACGTGAGGCAGCAGCTGAGCCAGCAGGGTGGTAGCGTGGCCGTGAGTCAGCAGGGTGGCAGCAGTGTGAGGTCAGGAGCCAAACGTGCCCAGGATAGATTATCTGCTATGCAGGAGCCTACCTGTCCAGAAAGAACTAGCAGTGCACGAGTTCACAGAGGCAGCAGCAGCAGGCAGCCAGCACAGAGTGGTGGGGGGGGGGGATGCCATACCTGGCAGTGTAGTAATTTTTCATAAAGCCACCAGAGAATGTCATTGTGGCCATTTGTAGAATCTGTGGGCAGCAGATGAAGCTTTGCCAGAGTGCCAATGTTGGCACCAGGGCCCTGTGTCAACACATGCAGCATCACCATGAAGTGGCCTCCAAATGTTGGACAGATTATATGAGCAGTGGAAGGCCATAAATTAATTCTTGATGATGCAGGGGAACAGGAGCCAGTAGCAACTCATGCGTGACACCTGTTTGCTCAGGCCCTTTGAGTGCACCACTTTATTTGTCACTTGCCAGGACTATAGGATAAACAATGTCATTCAACTCCTTCACGTCCTGAAGCAGATGCTGATAAATCTGGAGATGTGGCGCCTATACCTCATGGCCACCAGTGCTCTGTGGGAACTGAACTGGGGGAAGAAGAGGAGGGCATTCATGCACAAGCAATCTATACAGAAATCTGTGTTTTTTTCTGCACAACAGGACGGGAGGAGAAGGAGGAGCTATAGGACAATGAGGAAAACAAGGCAGATAACCCTGAATCACCGTGGTAGTATACAGTGGAGATGGAGACCCTCTGACTCTTGCACAATTGGCCAGATGCATACTGAGTTGCTTGCGTAGGGACAGCCATATCACTATTCGGCAGAGGGATGACTACTGGCTCTTCACCATGTTAGACCCAAATTGGGGGCCTTTTCTCCACTTGCTGAGAGGGAGGATAAACTAAACTACTATCAAGACCATCTTATGTAGTCAGTTGGCCGCTGCCTATGTGCGCTATCGCCCATCCTCACAAAGGTCTGAACAGGGGGGCGTTCTGCACTCACTTTCCACTGCCATGGCTGATGGAGGGGAGTGGAGGGTAGGAGCAGCAGCAGCTTCATCATCAGCAACTTAAGTTTGGTGTCTCTAATAAGCACTTTTCTTCATCCGACTACTAAGGAAGCCACTTACTAGCAGCAGCAGCAAGACATGGAGTAACAAGGCTGCATGGTTCTTTATACCTAATGCTAACATTGACCTATTGGGATAAGTTCACACTTGACTTATTTGGTCAGTTTGGTCAGAGGTGTGAAGGGATTCTAAGAGTGAAAATTCGGTGAACCTTCTGGATCAATTTTTTTTTGAAAAATTTGCTCATCTCTACTGGTCATAATAAAATGTTTATTTTTCTTATACTTTTCCTAATGCCAGAAACCCAAAACATAGCTGTATAAGTGTTGTCACATACAGGAACCACCCTGTCACATGACTCGGGTGCGACTGCTAAAGGTCAATCTATTTTACAGACTCAATCTCTCACACTCCTACACACAGGCCTCAGAGTGAATCTAGATCACACCCCAACACAGCCTTTTATGCACCCCATCACGCTGCCACCATCTATGACATTTAAATGAATACACAAATTAATTAGTGGCTCATAGAAAACCCCACAGCACCCCACTCGCAAGCAGGCTCACAGTAACCCAGACCACAATTATAGCAAATATGTGGTAAAGCAATCCGCACTCATACACTTAAAAAGAAGATTACTAGGTTCATTCAGGGAACAAGGCAAAACCTTTAAAGATGTGCTTTAATGTACTAAAAAAGGTATAGTACTTAGTCTGTTCTGATTTCCAGGGACAGGAAGATATGGAACACAACCCAATGTTGATCGTATCCCCAAATTGTGTCAATGAAATGTTCTCAATCGTTCATTTTTATCCCCATTGGGCAGAGACTAGAGCTGAGAGGAGTCTCCCTCCTATTCTCATCCCAGCCTTTTGGGAAGACCCTCATTACCTGTGCATCTCTTACTCAGCTAGCAGACATGAAATATTAATAAAAAATGGCTTCCCGCCCACACTACTGGATATTAGATATGTTTTAATAATGCATATACTATGGAACTGATCATTGTGATACCACATATGACCGGTATAGGGGGCCAGAAGGTGAGATACTCGTTATGTGGGAAGACTGGCTATAAGGGGTGGGATGTTTGGACTCCCTACGATGCTCACATTATAAGGAATGCAATGATTACAATAATTAGTATGTGAGTTGGACCAGAGAGGAATTATTGCTTATGAAATATTTTCTTCATCTTCTGGTACTCTATTTGAAAAGCTTCAAGACCCCTGCTGGAGGATGTTCCATTCTATCTGAGTGTATGCCTTCCCAGAAAACACCTTCATTACCACTTGCAAAGGGCCAGCGTGCTAACATTCAGGTGATAAACAGATTTCCTCCAAGGGGATTGCCGGGCCAGATGGAATGGCACATACAATGACAGAATGGCATGAAAATATAAAGGATCACCTGACATACATATAAAAACATACACAGATAATACAATTATGGGAAAGGTTGTCCATTTCTCACAAGTGTAAACATTTTTTTTCATTAATAGGTCATGCAAAATGTAGCCAAATATATAGACTAGACTAGCTCACTAGTTCTAAGTAATTATTTGTGAATTTTACAACTATTTTTTGGAAAGAAAGTTATATTTTACTTATACAGAAAAAAGATAACATGAAATCAGACTATGGTGTGTATTAGTTAGGTATTAAAGTAATGATTACAGACTGTGAAAATCTTTGCTCTTGTGTATAATATAGACTGATTTTGTCTATATTTTGTTCTCCACCAAAGGAGTTGAAACAACATCGAATTGCATCTGGAAGACTTCATTTTGCAGTAGCAAAGTGTTACATACTGTGGAAAGGATAATAGAAGTCAGCTTCAGCTCAACTTTCATTTGAAATAACCTTCAAGAAAGCAAGTTGTCATTCCGAGCGCTTAACCCCTTCCCGCCCAGCGCCGTACATGTACCCGCCCGATCAGCGGCGGGGGTCCGGCTGTGCCCAGGTGCCGGACCCCTGCTAAATGCGCCAGCATCGGTGAAAACACTGATGCCGGCGCATTAACCCTTCATGTGCCGTGGTCAGCGCTGACCGCGGCACATGAGGCATGCGGCATGTCAGATGGCGAGCGGGGGGGACCATCGCTCTGCTGTGACCGGGACCCGATGACTTGGATAGCAGCCCGATGCCTTCCTTAGGCATCGTGGCTGCTACCCCTGCGTGCCTGTGCGATCCAGCCCCCTGTATCACAAAAGAAGCAGGCTGTAAGTGTATTACATTGAGTATTGTAATGCATTGTAAAGGGGATCAGACCTACAAAAGTTAAATAAAGTAAAAAAAAAAAAAAAGTGAAAAAAGTAAAAAAAAATTAAGGTTTTACAAAAAATAAGTTTCAAGTAAAAAAAAAAAACACTTTTCCCAAAATAAAGTAAAAAAAAATTGTAAAAAAAAAAGGGGAAAAAAGAAAAGTATACATATTAGGCATCGTCGCGTCTGTATAGACCGGCTCTATAAAAATATCACATCATCCACCCCGCCAAAAAACAGTGCCAAAACAGCCATTTTTGGGTCCGCTGACTACAAATACAAAAAAATACAAAAAAAATACCGGTAGTACAAAAACCACCGCTATACACGGGAGTGACAAATCACAAAAACGGAGAGAAACTGAGCTGCTCATTAAGGCCATATGGTGTGACTGTATTCAGTCTAAAGATCCACCTCGCCTCTTTTTGTGCTAAAAGTTTCTTCCAGTTGCCTCCTCTATTTCCAATTAGAACCCGATCTATCCCCCTTACCTGAAGCAAGGACCCGTCACATTGATGATGAAGTTTAAAGTGCCGTGGTAAGGTCTTGAGGATAGACGTTTCAATCTCTTCCTTCGCAGCCATGATTCCCAACACATGTTCCCTGGTCCTCTTCTTCAATTCCCGCGTCGTCAGACCTACATAAACAAGATTGCACGGACAACTGGCAGAATATACAACACCCACAGTATTACATGTTATTGAGTGTGTGATCCTGAAAGTACTCCTCCCGATCCGTCTGTGAATGTCTCAGTCCTCTCAATGTTCGGGCAGGCTACACATTTTCCACATGGACGGCACCCCCATTTGGGACCCTTGGACCCAAAGCATGTACCAACAGTTGTGCCGGTATGATGGCTCCGTACCAGCATATCACGTAAGTTACGTTCCCATCTAAAAGTGATAGATGGAAATTGTGGTAAGTATTGTCTCAATACATTGTCCATCAGCAGGACCTTCCAGTGCTTATTCAGAACTTGTGTCAATGCCTTGTGTCCAGAGTTAAAGGTAGTAATAAACCGAACCATCTGATCTTTTTCCGTGGCACCTTGCCTTGCGGCATATAATAACTCGTGCCTGTTGGAATTCCTTGCACGATTCAAACTTCTTTTGAGTGTGGCATCATTATAGCCATGTGCGGAAAAACGCATTGTCAGTTCTCTAGCCCTTATTTCAAAGTCAGTATCCCTAGAACACAATCGTCTCAGTCTAAGGAACTGACCTGTAGGAATGCTGTCAATGAGGCGTTTCGGATGTGATGATGTTGCGTAAAGGAGGCTATTCACCGCTGTTGTCTTGCGGAAAATGTCCGTCTGGATGTATCCAAATTCATCAACTTTCAACATGATATCCAAGAAATCCATGCTCAATCTTCCTGCCCTATATGTCAGATGAATTTTGGAATCATTCCGATTTAATGTTTGCATGAACATATCAAGGTCCTCCATTGATCCCTGCCAGATCATAATCACATCATCGATGTACCTGGTCCAAAGATGGACCTTTTCGATTTGTGCAACTGGATCTGTCAGGAAAATTCTCCTCTCCCACAGCCCCAGGAACAGATTAGCATAGGACGGCGCACAGGCCGCCCCCATGGCTGTCCCCTGGAGCTGTAGGTAGAACTCCCTAAACAGAAAAAAATTATGTTTTAAAATAAACTCCAACAGTGTGAGAATGAACTCACCATACTCACCATCTAGGTTGGAAGATCTGATGAAGTGGGCCACGGCTTCCAACCCATCCTCATGGCGGATGGAGGTGTACAACGATTCAACGTCACACGTTACCAGGATCATGTTATCTTCCAGTTGTAGTCCATCTTCCCTCCGCAGGACATCCCTTGTAGCTTTTAAATAGGACAGTAAATTCTCAACCAGTGGTCGTAGTGCAAAATCGATCAATTTACAGCAGGGTTCACACATATTATTCCTACCTGAGACGATGGGACGTCCCGGTGGAATTTTATCATTTTTATGAACCTTGGGCAATAAATACAGAGTAGCAATCGCGGGCTCCTCCACCCACAGATATTTACGTTCTTTATCCGAAATAATGCCATCATCAACAGCCTGTTGAAGAATAGTACATAATTGAGCCTGGAAGGTAGTTAAAGGGTTATAAGTTAATCTTTTATAACACCGAGCATCTCTAAGTTGTCGTAATGCCTCCTTTTCGTACATGGTTGTGGGCCAAATTACCACGTTTCCCCCTTTATCCGCAGGCTTAATCACAACCTCTTTAAGTTGACTCAATTCCTTCAGCGCGCCCCGTTGTGCCCTTGTGAGGTTATGAAATCCTTTGATGTTCTGGATCTTCATAAGCTCATCAGTGACGAGTTTAACAAACAAGTCAATGTTCGGATAAAACATTAAAGGAGGAAATTTTTTAGATTTTCGGAATAATCGACCTTGGTATTTTACTGACCTGCTGTATATCCTGTTCTTCAAGGAGGTCTTGTAGTATCCTCACAGCTCTCTGCTCTGCCTCCGTATTCAGTGTGGAACCAGTGACATCCTGATGGTAAAATTTCTTAAAAACCAAACTACGGGCAAATAAATTCAGATCCTTGACCGCTGTGAAAAGATCAAAATCAGTATCTGGAATAAAACTCAACCCCAAACGGAGCACCTGTAATTGGGCCTCCGTGAGGGTGATTTTAGATAGATTAATTACCTGAAGTTGATCGTGGTCCTCTCTCCCCCCATATTGTTGTCTCTTATTGGACCCGTAAGTACGGGAGGAGTCCTTCCGTTTACGTGCAGTCCGTAGGGGATATGGGCGCCTTCCCCCATCATGGTTACTTTCTGTATCCGTTGAGACATATGATGACACTGAGGCACTACGATCCCTGTGCCCAACTGGTAAGCGCCTCCATTTATATACACGGTTCTGTTCAAAATCCTGCATATCTCAGTGAAATACATTACATTACATTAAAAAATATACTGGAAAAATTCCAATATCATCTTAAAGAAAGAAAACATAGACAGTTCAACCGGGATCTGTTGGACTTTAAAGAAAATCGTGTCTACTCAACGGTTCACAGTTCTGGTTCCCGTAAGAATGTGGGTTCAGACCTAACCTCTAGTGATAGAGAGACCTCTGAGGGTGAGAAAGAAGGGTCTCTACAAAAACAAAATAGAGGAAGAGGCAAACAAAGAGGGAGGAGTAGAGGTGGTCAGAACAGGGCCAATCAACGTTTTTTGGAGCAGGGGGCCCCGTACCAGCTGCGTGCTCGCAGTCAAGCACGCCAGGGAAAGGGGGCCATGTAGCATCCTATAGTATAACACGGTACGCTGATGGGCCACATTGTAAAACTGACACCTCTCAAAATCAAATACTGAACCTCTCTAAGAAAACCCTTATGACTGATGAGGTTTCATTATTAAATAAGGGTTTATCTTATGTGCCGACCACAATGTTTAATTTGTTTAACTGGGCTAAAGACCAGGGGTAAACAGTCTGACACAGAATGTTGGTATTTATGTTGACACTATACTTGCTCCCTTTGTAAAAGCTTTACCCTCATATATCAGGGACACCGGCGACCCGCTGCGCCATTCGGAAGGAATAACCCGTGAAGAGGATATGTGGCTAGCCTCCATTGACGTAGAGGCACTTTATTCCTCAATACCACACCAATGTGGACTTATGGCAGTGACAGATTTTTTAGAAACGCGAGGTTGCCAATTTGCACAGCACAATGACCTAGTGGTTAAACTGCTGGATTTTGTATTGACCAGGAATTATTTTTTGTTTGACGGGGTCTTCTTCCACCAGCTCAGGGGCACTGGGATGGGGAGTTCATGTGCCCCATCGTATGCAAATTTGCTCCAGGGCTGGTGGGAGAGGACCCATGTCTTCTGTGATCATGCCCCACCGCACATCGGATGTGTCGTGGTGTGGCATCGATTCATAGATGACATCTTTGTGATATGGAAGGGGGAAAGTAACCAGTTTAAAGAGTTGATACAATCACTCAATGCAAATGATTTAAATCTGAGGTTTACATATGAGATAGAGAAGATGTCCCTCCCATTCCTTGATATCCTCATTAGTAAGGGTAAAAGTGGTGAAATTAAAACTAATATATCGGAAACAAACCTCCACCAACTCCCTCCGGAGGTGGGATAGCTGTCATCCGCGACCCTTGAAACAGGGTATCCCGATAGGACAGTACCTTAGGATAAAAATAAATTGTTCCTCCTGTGTAGAGTTTAAAGAACAAGCAAGAGACGGCGATTTTTAGATAGAGGGTACCTAGACGGGGCATTAAGGAAGGCGTACCAACGGGCCATTAATGCAGGCCGCAATGAATTACTTTTCCCTAAGCATAACCCTGAGACAAATAAAATCATTCGTCTTATCGCCACTTATGATGAGTCGGCAAAGGAGGTCTATCAAATCCTTAGTAAGCATTGGAGTACTTTGCAACTCGATACAGACATCAAGGATGTGATTGCGAGCACTCTACAAATAACCTACCGTAAAGGGCGTAGCCTCAGGGATATATTAGTTCACAGCCACAACGTGGAAGCAGCAGAAAATCCGAGTTGGTGGCCGGAAAAAACAACTGGGTGCTACCAATGCAGTGGCTGTGTGGCGTGCCCCTACATTAAAAGAACACGTTCCTTTATTGGCAATAACACCAGCAAGTCCTATCAGATTAAGAACTTTGTGAATTGCTGTACAAAAGGCGTCATATATAAAATCACATGCCAATGCGGCATGGAATACGTAGGAAAAACTACTCAGGAGTTGCGGAGGAGAGTAGGAGAGCACTTAGGGGATGTGCGACATTGTAAAGACACCCCAGTGGCACAACATGTGGTGAATACACATGGAGGTGACACCTCGGTACTTAGTTTTATAGGTATCGAGGTGATACCACAGTCCATGAGAAGAGGGAATTGGGATAGGAAGATCTTACAACGAGAGTGTTGGTGGATATATGAACTTAAAACTGTCCACCCATTTGGGCTGAATGAACAGCTATCCTTTGGCTGCTACATCTAATTGATATTAATGTATACATGTCTGAGCTGTAGATGGGGATGCTGGGCAGATATATAATTGAGATATTTTCACATGCAGCCTTCTCGTATGTCTTGCTCTATATAAATTGACTTGTACCGGCTTTCTATGTACATTTGGTACATTCCATGCACCTAAGTGTACAAATAACAATTAAAATGATTCAACTCTTTTCCTGACCTTGCTGACGCACCTCCCTATGTATTATTGAATAGTGTATGGGGATAGTGCGCTAGCAACTAAACCAGAAATGACCAGATCCTTGCAATGGAGGAATATTTATCCTCTTGTGATAATAGTGTATTCAAATAAATTTTGTAGGCCAATTGAAATCAAATATCAAGTTTTACCTGCATAAATACTTATTGTAAGTTAGGGCAAATCTGCCCAGTAGGCAGCGCTGACAGATACTCGGGCGCTGAGATAGGAGGATCGGGGAGTGGCTGCAACTCATATGTCACTCCCTTGCCTCTGTACGGCCCCTGTTCCTTCGGCTGTGAGCATTGTTGCGCATGCGTACCGCTCTGGCTATGTAGCGGTGCACATCCGAACACCCGGGGAGCGTTAAGTATTGAATCGGAGCTTTGCGGGGGATAGGACAGCATCACAGTGCTCTGAATATTATGCTTAAGGTAGGGATACCGTATTACCTACATGCCCGGCATGAAATTATTCTATGTGGGCGTGTTGCTCCTCCCCATATTGGGGTATTTAAATGGGAATGGTGCCATTAGCCATGTGGACGCCATACGCCCCATGGAGAGGAATGGAGGGAGTATGCGAGATAAATATAAAGAGCATTAACCCTCTTCCCCTTGACACACACATTGTGAACCACTGTGGTGTCATTTGCATATCAGTCCCCTGATGATCTGGTGTACCCCACCAGGGAAATGCATCGGGACAACGCTTGTTGTTTCTAGCAAGGGGTATTTGTTTGACTAGGGCTTCCCTTGTTTGTCCTTCCCTGACAAATTACTGGGCAGTCAAAACTGTTAGGTGCAACAAGGGAAAGCCTCAGATAGTCAGGACCCTTTATAGGAGGTACTGCCTCCCCCTACCCTTTCCTGTCTTCACTAGACAGAATAGTGCACTTATAAGGGTTTTATAGGGGAAGAGACCCGGGACATCGCTTGTTGTTTCTAGCAAGGGGTATTTGTTTGACTAGGGCTTCCCTTATTTGTCCTTCCCTGATCAATTACTGGGCAGTCAAAACTGTTAGGGGCAACAAGGGAAAGCCTCAGATAGTCAGGACCCTTTATAGGAGGTACTACCTCCCCCTACCCTTTCCTGTCTTCACTAGACAGAATAGTGCACTTATAAGGGTTTTATAGGGGAAGAGACCCAGTACCCCTAGAAATAGGGTTTACTTGAACCACGTGACTACAAGAGTGGTAAGATTGCACATTTTATACATGCACTGGTGTTTAGTTTGTGCACTATTCATACTATTATGTTAATTTTGTGGGCAATATCATTTTTTTAACTTTTAAAGTAAAGGTTATGTTTTAAGCATATACCCAATCTATATATATATATATATATATATATATATATATATATATATATATATATAATTTTATTTTTTTTTTATTTAATGCATGGGTTTTCAAGGCGCCAGGTCCAGGTGCTATACTAATTTACTACGTGGACAATTTCCTTGTAAACTTCTAAGCCCTCTAACGTCCTAAAAAATTAAATTACATTTATAAAATGATGCCAACATAAAGTAGACATATGGGGAATATAAAATAATATCTATTTTTGGAGGTATTACTATGTATTTTGAAAGTAGAGAAATTGAAATTTGGAAATTTTTCCAAATTTTTGGTAAATTTGGTATTTTTTTTATAAATAAAAATTTAATATTTTGCCACAATTTTACTACTGTCGTGAAGCACAATATGTGACGAGTAAACAATCTCAGAATGGCCTGGCTAAGTAAAAGCGTTCCAAAGTTATTACCACATAAAGTGACATGTCAGATTTGCAAAAAATGGCCTGGGCAGGAAGGTGAAAACAGGCTCGGGGTTGAAGAGGTTAAACCTTTATATCGCTCCTTCATTCATACACTACGAGACCAGGAGCACGTGGCCACACTACTCTGACTCATCTACAGAAAGAGTGGGAGCACACTGATATCACCATAGAGGAAAGATCCTCAGACTGTGGGTAAGTGGTGAGAGTGCCGTCGACACCACTTGAACACACAGTGAAGGAGGATACTGCAGTAGCTTCAACCAGCTTCATTACTTAAATTACCAATGAGTGCTCCTGTCACTTTATTAACAAGAATGTTAATATGGAAGGAAATTATTGAAGACCGCATATATTTACTGAAGTGGATCCTTATACCATACATAATCATTCAAGCAATTATTATGACATATTAACACTATATTGTTTTTATAGTGATCCTATACAGACTTTTTTATCTTTGTCTCATTGTCCACAAATAGAGATGAGCGAATCATTCAAAAAATTATTCGCCGAACATTCGCCGAACTTTTCCTAAAATTCGTATATTCGACTAATAGATTTGTTGTATTTGCGTACAAAATATACGTTATTATGTGCTATTAGCGAACATTCGCTCACTAATAATGAACGTTCATTTACAAAATGTACGCAACTTCTTAGAAGACTTACGCATGAGCGTACAAATAGCTTACGAATCTCAGCGTACTATTGTCTAAGCGATTACGTAATACGCAGGCACGTACGAGGAGAGGCCACGGCGTGCACTCCTCAGAGGTAGAGCGAATATTCGAGACATATATATGGTAAAGTGCAAATACATTATTATAGGTATAATATAAAAATTTTAAATATCACCTACTTAGTATGCTCACGGACACGTTTAAGTCTCTTTTCTTCTGACACTTGTCATATCTATATGATGGTTATGTTATGTAACACAACTTATAATCACAAATAATGTCCTTCATTGTGTACTCACATATCTACCCTTGAACCAGAACTTGTACGAGTGCAAGCCATATTTGCCACAATTTCTGAACTGAGCAAATTCGATTGTGTATGTTCACTAATATTTTCCCTAAAACTCTTTTATACAGTATTTTAAAATAGCTGATAAAAAGAAATAAGCAATGCTTTTAAAATTTTATTTAATAATGGATGAATAGAGTGTTATTTACAGAATGTATGAGAATAGAGGTTAAAAGTTAGGAGTATGGATTATTACTACAGCTTTTATTTAAATGTTGCGGATACTTCGTAATATATCTCCAAAGAGAACATGCACAAAATATTACATACAGGAAAATAATAAGATATTGTAAATTTATATAGTCAGGCTACTCACAAGTAAGAGCATTTCAGCACAGTTATACATTACCATACACATACAGTTGCTGCCTTGAGTTTTCAATAGAAATATATAAACTTTTCTTATGATCTTGCAGATGATGTGTAATGTATAGCCTCTAGTTCCAAGTCAAGGATGAGTTGCTTTCAAGTATTATGCTGAGAGTATAAACTGTGGGGAAGCAGAAAAAAGTTCCAGTGATGCTCTTTAACTTTGATTCTATCTTGACAAGGAGTTTTGAAAGGCAAGACTTACGGTATAATCTACGTCATATTGGCACATATTGGTTACCTTATCTTGTAAGATGACTGCAAGCTATACATACAAAAAGCTTAAATTATAATACTCATTAAAACTGAAATTTAATATGCATACAAGACATTGAACCAATTTAGTGTAGTACAGCATCCATGCATTTTGAATCTAATTTATTTTAGTAAAATGAAGACAACTGTCACGACAGGGAAACAAGGGATAGTGTGCCCTGTCTGAACCCCACCTCTTTCCCTGCCTACTTACAGTAGATGCCCTAGGCGGCAAAACCGTAACTTGGAGACAGTCCCTATGCTGAGTACGTGCACAGGGAAGGGAAGGGAACACAGGGAAAGACGAACACAGACAGAACAAACACAATAGCAGAATAGTCAGCAAGCCAAGTCAAGAACAGGAGGTCACGTCAAATACCGAAGGGAATCACAAAAGTGTAGTCTAAGTCCGAAGCCAAAATCCAATATACCAATAATCAACAGCAAGGTCCAACACAAAGCACTGATCTCAGAAGACTAATCACAGGCATCTGAGTGAGGCAGTTGCCATCTTTAAATAGCCCGCCCAGGATCATGTGATGTGGCCAGCATCACATGACCTGAGGCGGAGCAAGCTGTCCAAACAATATGTAAAGTAGCCATGTGGTGTGATCAGCACCACATGGCTAAACCCAAACAGAGAATTAACTCATGAAGTGCTGGCTGACAAGACCAGCACTTCAATTCCCTATTGCTCGTCTCTAGGGGGGCGGAGAGGTCCGGCGATGTCGTGCAGAGGGAGCGCGACGCCGACCTCGCGTGACAACAACATTGAAAATTCAGCTTTTAACAAAGTAGCTTATTAAATGATGAGTTTACAGTATAGCTACTGTAAATATTTGAAAATTATTTTAGGTAATACAATCAAAACTTTTATCTGCAATGTGACAATTATTAATATGACATGTATTATTTTTAATATGACATGTAGTCAGTCTCTTATTGGCTTATGGAACCCTTCTAGTGATAGTACTTTGATGTTTATGTATTTTCCATTTACTTCAGTTATGAGTAGAAATGGCTTCTTCTGCATTGAGAACAAAGAATGACATTTTCTCAGAGAATCAGTTTGGATCCCAGCAGATGGACCTCCACTGATCACCAGTCTGTAATATTCCTAGTTTATTATGATTGCCTTTTTGAGAGCTTCAATACACTCCATGATGGTGTTCATGTTAATAAAGACAGAAGAGTCTAAAACTATAAAAAATAAAATAAACAATGAAAATAAGAGAGTATGATAACGAATTGCTGATTAACAGACCAGTACAGTAGAGAAGGTAAAACTCTGCTCATCTACAATCTACTAGGGGAAGTGGGATCAGGCAGACTCTCAGACTTTAAGGGTATATGCTTTAAAAGTTATTGGGCAGGAAAACCTATTTGCTATAAATAAAATCTTGTTTTATGAGGAGGTTGGATATTCTTGCAGGTATGAATAGTATTAGTGAGCTATTTTACATGTTTTAAAGGGCATTTGTCAGTAGATTGGTACCTATGAAACTAGTTGACTTGTTGCATGTATATTTAGCAGCTGAAGACATCTGTGTTATTCCCATGTTCATAAGTGCTCACATTGCTGAGAAAAATGTTTTCACTTCCTGGCCCTGTCAAATAAAGTGGAGAGGGTACAGCAGTTGCAGAGAAAGCAGAGCCTCTAGGTGTAACAGCAATGCCTATTTTGTTCCTAGAGGCTCATTTGCATATATTAAAACATCATTCTTCTCAGCAATGCCGGCAGATGAACATGGAACCAACACAAATGCCTTTAGCTGCCAAGTGCACATGTTAGAGGTCAGCCAAGTCTGTTGACAGATGCCCTTTAAGCAAAAGATTAACTTTAAATAAATAAATAAAAATCTATATCTACATACAGTAATAACACTCAAAGCTGTTTGTTCCACAAAATCTGTATGTTTTATGTAGAAAAAATTTGAATATGAAGAAATGGAAAACCTAATAACTCTAGACCACTAACTTTTTAGTATTTAATGTGACAAGGTCATAACAATAATTAAAGTCTAATGGCTGTATCTTTAAAGGAAATAATATGTCTAGACATAGACAGTGATGAGTTGACACTATTAATATAAAAATTGACTTTCATTTTTCTGTAAATATGTAAATTCCTGATAAAGTTCCCAATTTACAAGATAAGACATTTTCATTAATAACAAGACTTTTCAGTGAACCCTAAGAATTTAAATCTAAGTTCATTCTGAAATAATTTTATATTTAGTGCAAGAAAGTTATGACAGTTTATATGAACTTATTTTCAGAGTACATGCACAATTATGTTTGCAATGATTGCTAGTTAGAGCAGAAAACAGGAGATTAGAAAATTAAATAAAGAGAAACCGTTTTTAGAAATGACCGTGAAAAGTTGATGAATCACATGCAAAAGCAAGAATAATCCACTGTTCCTATGTCTCCAACTTTGAAGCCCAACAGATTGATGTGGCTTAGTGGATAAAAACATGGCTAAAATGTGAGTTTCTTAAAGAGGTCATCCCATTATTAATGTAAAAAAAATTAGACATCATATAGTACATGAACATCTCCATCTAACAAAGCTAGAACCATCCATGTACCTCACATGGATCCAGACATTGCTTTGCTAGATTTTCAAGGGGTATGCCAATATTCCGGTAAAGTAACTTAATTTTTGAAAAACTGCAAACTATGACCCAACCAGAACCCGTACCTATACATATAACCAGAGCTTCATTTTAACTTGCAATCTATTTGTCTAGCTTATATGTGAGCCTGCAACATACTGAGAGTATCATAGCACCTGATCTTCCCTCACAAAACTTCAAAGACTACAATACTCACAATTCCTAGCTTTCCTGCTGTGAGTGTTGATAGTAGCACTCCCTTTGTTTCACAAGACCTAACAAAGGCTCAGAACTTCAGGTCGATGCCATGGTAATTTATGAGGAAACACAGTGGGTAGCAGAGGAAGAAAACTGCTTTTATAACTACTGAACAGTAAATATGTGAAATTTACATTATATTAGGTAATTATTGATGACTAGTAGAGATGAGCGAATCATTCAAAAAATTATTCGCCAAACATTCGGCGAAGTTATCCTAAGATTTGTATATTCGACGAATAGGTTCGTTGTATTTGCGTGCAAAATATACGTTATTATGTGCTATTAGCAAATATTTGCGCACTAATAACGAACTTACATTTAAGAAATGTACGCAACTTCTTAGAAGACGAATGCATGAGCGTACAAATAGCTTACGAATCCTCAGCGTACTATTGTCTACGCGATTACGTAATACGCAGGCACGTATGACGAGAGGCCGCGGCGTGCACTCCTCAGAGGCAGAGCGAATATTCGAAAATGGCATCCAGATGATCCTCATCATTTAGCTCTGCTGCACAGCTGAAATACATAGACCGGCTGAAGGACCACCAGGATTACGATTTACGATGACACACACCGCCACCCACACCAGCATAAAAAGGAGGTGATCCAGCAGGTGATCCGAGGCTTGCGCCATCGTTTCGACACCTTGCGGACCCCGGTCCAGATCCAGGGTAAATGGTCAGATCTGAAATCGCCCTCAGAGGCAGTATGTATATTTGAGGTAGAACAAGTAAGGTGCTGTCTATCCGGTTATGGGCATAGTACAATCATCCACAATACTATAAAGTGAATATGAGGACCCATTGCGGTACCTGTAAAGAAATACACACAATGGGCAACATACTTGAAAACGTTGCTGAAAGGTAAAAACATTAGTGCAAACAATCCAGTGCAAACAATATAGTGCAAATACATTATATGTATAATGTAACATAGTAACATAGTAACATAGTTTATAAGGCCAAAAAAAGACATCTGTCCATCCAGTTCGGCCTGTTTTCCTATAAGTTGATCCAGAGGAAGGCAAAAAACCCTGTGAGGTAGAAGCCAATTTTCCCTACTTTAGGGAAAAAAATTCCTTCCCGACTCCAATCAGGCAATCAGAATTACTCCCTGGATCAACGACCCCTCTCTAGTAACTATAACCTGTAATGTTATTACCCTCCAAAAATACATCCAGGCCTCTCTTGAACTCTTTTAGTGAACTTACCATCACCACCTCCTCAGGCAGAGAGTTCCATAGTATCACTGCTCTTACCGTAAAGAATCCTCTTCTATGTTTGTGTACAAACCTTCTTTCCTCCAGACGCAGAGGATGGTCCCTCGTCACAGTCACAGTCCTGGGGATAAATTGATCATGGGAGAGATCTCTGTACTGACCTCTGATATATTTATACATAGTTATTAGATCTCGCCTCAGTCGTCTTTTTTCTAAAGTGAATAACCCTAATTTTTATAATCTTTCTGGGTACTGTAGTCCACCCATTCCAGTAATTACTTTAGTTGCCCTCCTCTGAACCCTCTCCAGATCTGCTATGTCTGCCTTGTTCACAGGAGCCCAGAACTGTACACAGTACTCCTTGTGTGGTCTGACTAGTGATTTGTAAAGTGGCAGGACTATGTTCTCATCAAGGGCATCTATGCCTCTTTTGATGCAACCCATTATCTTATTGGCCTTGGCAGCAGCTGTCTGACACTGGTTTCTGCAGCTTAGTTTGCTGTTCACTAAAATTCCTAGGTCCTTTTCCATGTCAGAGTTACCCAATATTTTACCATTTAGTATGTAGTGGTGACTTGCATTATTCCTTCCCATATGCATAACCTTACATTTGTCAGTGTTAAACCTCATCTGCCACTTCTCTGCCCAAGCCTCCAGTCTATCCAGATCCATCTGTAGCAGTGTACTGTCCTCTTCTGTGTTAATTACTTTACACAGTTTAGTGTCATCTGCAAAAATTGATATTTTACTGTGCAAGCCTTCTACAAGATCATTAATAAATATATTGAAGAGAATAGGGCCCAATACTGACCCCTGTAGTACCCCACTAGTTACAGTGATCCAATCTGAGTATGTACCATTAATAACCGCCCTCTGTTTTCTATCACTGAGCCAGTTACTTACCCACATACAGAGATTTTCTCCCAGGCCAAGCATTCTCATTTTATATACTAACCTTTTATGTGGTACAGTGTCAAATGCTTTGGAGAAGTCCAGATATACGACATCCAATCCAGGTATACAACATTTTAAATATCACTTATCTAGTATGCTCACGGACACGTTTTAGTCTCTTTTCTTCTGACACTTGTCATAGAACTGGAGCAGAGTCCAAAACTCAGTTGCAATTTGTAATCCACATAGGTAAAATTGTAATCCAAATGGGTAAAAAAAATAGCAGTAAGGGTTCCTTAAAAAACCCTCTTTCAAGGGGCTCCCCAATAACCTGAAAAGGGGGAAAAAAGGGATGCGGCGAAGTATGGGAAACTTGGTTAAAACTTTTCTTTTATGGGGGGAGTCCTGACAATCCATGTCCATCTGGGTGAGGACAAACGCAGGGCAACAAAAAAAACCAAAAACACGCCAACTAGTGCTCACCCTTCAAGTTAAGTCCACGTTGTGGCTCCCATAAAAGCTGCAGGATCCTTAGGCCAGCAGGTCCTCTTCACTGCTGCTGGACCTAAAAGACATGAGAGGGCGCTCCTGCCTCATGAAAGCGACACTGGCTGCGGCAGCAGACCCTACCAACCTCTCAGGGATGGTCTTGGTAGTGACTGGGCGGTCACACTGGCAAGGGCCGTGGCAACTTGGGCCTTGCCGATTACCTTGTAGTGGCCAGATCCTCCCACCGGCATACAAGGTGACAGCAGACAGCATCTGCAGCTGTAAGGGCTCTGGTAACGGTCTTCCGCGAGCGGTGGACCATGCGACCTGCACCTGCCATGGCAGTTGGTATTGTACCACTGATGGCTGGTACACAAAACTGCTGGTGGTCATCTGTCCCATATGAAGGATCGGCGGCGGTGGCAAATCTGGTATCAGGGGTTCCAGCTGAGCTTGGGATTTCTCCTCAGATCGCAGAGTCCCATCATTGGTCTCATGGGAACACCGAGCCTCTTCTGCGGCCTGGGTCTCCTCAGTCCAATCTTCCGGGGGCGCTGCAGGAGTAGCTGGTCGCTTAAAAAGTTTCACCTTGGAGGATGTTCATGGGGGTATACTCCACGTAATCCCCTGCATGGAGATTGTGGCGGACGGGTGGTAGATACAGCCGCTTTACAGAACGGCAGTTTACGTATAATTCTTCCCCCGTCTCCTCATCGCCGATAAAACCTACTCCCCGTTCGACGCTAAACCAAATAACGGTACCCCTTCGGCACTCCAGCTTAGGGTCACCGGACCGTGAGTGCTCCAAAACCTGCACAACCCACTCCTCTACCAACTTTTTGTATTCCCAGAGGGTCAGGGCGTTCCGGGTGACAGCCTCGGGGACCATTGAATTTTGCCGAAGGGAGTAGTCCTTCAGCGGCGGAGCGGGAACTCCTGCCGCCTCTGCCGTGCCTGACTTCTTAGGCTGCCAGACATGTTGAGAGACGTAGATCTCCTCCGGTTCCTTCTCCTCATAGGGGTCGGTGCCCCACACCATGCCTCCCCAGTCAGGGCCTCGCTGTGTCGCCATCTTAATTTCCTGAGTTGCCTCGTCTTCCTCATGCACTGGAGAAGGGGCCGGAGCTACCAGGGAGGAGTCTGCATCGCAAATTAAATGAATTCGTACACAACAGCGTATAGAGTGACTTATACGTAGCAATAGCGTATAATTGATAAGACAAACTACGTAGCGAATGCGTACAAAGCCAAAGCGAATCACCTAATATTCGGATTCGCTTCACAGCTAAAAATTCCCAAGATTCGATACGAATCAACGAATTGACAAATCGATTCACTCATCTCTAATGACTAGCAGAAGGACCTGGCTTAACACTGGTATATTTCATCAATTTCATTTAATGTTTGTGTGTGTTGTTAAAAGATATTAACAGTGTCCCCAATAACAGTGACCTCTACAGCACTCTGCCCCCTTAACAATGAACTCCACAGCCCCCCATAAGAGTGATCTCTATAGTACCCCATCCCTTAACAGTGAACTCCACAGCCCTCCACCCCTTAACACTGACCCCCCACAGTGCCCTGCCTCCTTAAAATAGGACCTCCACTGCAGCCCATTCCCTTAACTTTGACCTTCACAGCAGCCCGCCCCTTTAACAGGGAGTTTCACAATACACCATTCTCTTGACAGTGACTTCCTCATGGGCCCGCCCCTTAACACTAACCTCCATAGGGGACCGTCCCCTTATCTGTGACCTCCACCATTCTCTGCCCCTTTAACAGAGAACACCACAGCACCCGTTCCTTTAACAGTGACTGCCACAGTACCCCGTTCCCTTAACATTGACCTCCACAGTACCCTGCTCCCTTAACAGTGACCTCACAGTACCCTGCCCTCTTAACAGTGACCTCCATAGTGCTCACCCCTTTAACAGTGACCTCCTCAGTGGCCTGCCCTTAACAGTAACATCCACAGTAAACACCCCTTTAACAGATACCTTCACAGCACCCATCCCTTTAACAGTGACTGCCACAGTACCCCGTTCCCTTAACAGTAACCTCAAAGTAACCTGCTACCTTAACAGTGACCTCCACAGCAGCTGCCCCTTTAATAGTGGCCCCTGCCCCTTAACAGTGACCTATACAGCGGCCTTCCTTCTTAACAGTGACCTCCACAATGCCGCCCCTTTAATAGTGGCCCCTGACTCCTTAACAGTGACCTCCACAGCAGCTGCCTCTGTGATAGTGGCCCTTGTCCCCTTAACAGTGGCCTTCACAGCACCCTGTCCCTTTAAGGCTAGGGCTAGACGACATGTGTCGCCATCCAAGATGGATTTTTCTGAGACTGCCGAGTCGCAGTTGCAGCATGTCACATGTCGCAGTGCAACACCATAGACTATCATCATAAAAATTGTCACGCGACATTGGAGCGACATCAATGTTGCATGACACATGTAGTTGTGCACTATGTGTCGTGCGACTTATTGTCGTTGTGTAACCCTAGCCTAAAGCTGACCTACAGCAGTGAAGAAAGACGATTGGGTTGTTATGCAAACAAGGAATAAAACTGTGTGCATGTGACCGTGTGTAATAAGCAGGCTGCGCCAAGTCCTGTGGGAGGTAAGCACTGAATTGTGTTTCGGGGAGCTATTTACCTGAGCTCCTCAGCTGGCTGCTAATTAGCTCTCATTACCAGCCCGGTTACTACACAGAGCGAAAACCTAGTCTTTCTTGTTCTCACCCAGGTTCCTCTGCTCTGCCCCTTTAAAGCTGACCTACAGTAGTGAAGATATATGGATGGGTTGTTATGGACACCTGCAGTAAAACTGTGTGTATGTGGAAAAGAAGGGCCTGTGAGCTTCTATTGGCTGATAAGGGACATGTGACCATGTGTTTGGCAGTTGAGATATGAAGAGAAAGACTACCAGGCTAATATTGGCTAATGCAGGTCATTTTTTGAGAATATCTCAGGAATGGTACGTCCTAGAGAGCTGAGACCCGGTCTAAAACCTTTCTGGACAACTGTTGTACCTGTGTGCCAAATTTGGTGAAGATCGGTCCAGTCGTTTGGTTGCGCATAAAGAACAGACAGACAGAAATTCACTTATCTCCTTATATTATAAAAATGAGGTTCTGTCTGTTTGTCCTGTCTGTCTGTCTGTTCTCTATGCGCGACCAAACTACTGGACCGATTTTCACCAAATTCGGCACACAGGTACATCAGGTGTCCGGGAAGGTTTTAGACCAGGTCAGCTCTCTAGGACGTACCATTCCTGAAATATTCCCAAAATATGATCTCCATAAGCCAATATTAGCCTGGGAGCATTTCACTTCAAATCCCAACTGCCATTTTCTCCACATACACACCGGTTTCCTTAACAACCCAGCCAGGTAATTAGCAGCCAAGTGAGGAGCTCAGAAAAATAACAATGTGTAACATCGCAGAGCCGGCCCGGAGTGCAGAGCCGGCCCGGAGAAGACAGAGCAGCGCCGGACCCGGAGCGGAGCCGCGGCGCAAGAGAGGTGGGAGACTTTTTTATTTTATCCTTATGGGGCTGGGTGGGCTGATCTGAGGTCTGATTGGGGTCCTGGCACCTAATATATACCAGTGAGCGCTTCCATAATGGAATCGCTCACTTGTATTCGCTTTATAAGATGCACCGCAATTTTCCCCCTACTTTTGGGGGGAAAAAAGTGCATCATATTAAGTGAAAAATACGGTAAATGAAATAGACTAATTTTAGACTACGACTACCCATTGCGTGTCCTCATAAATTACCATGGCATCGACCTGTAATTCAGGCCACCCTCAAAAGAAGGACTTAAAAGCAACCTTCCCCCCAAGGTCCCGCTAAACCACGCCCCCGACCCGGTCAGGTCACGCCCACTCCCACTCCCCAGCCAATGGGGATTGAAAAAATGAAGGTAAAAAAAAACTTCTGTCAGCTGCATTGACTTTCTCTCTACAACGACACACAGAAACATTAAATGAAATAGATGAAATACACTAATTTTAGACTAAGACCTTTCAGTAGTAATTAAAGATGTTTTCTTCCACTGCTACCCATTGCATGTGCTCATAAATTACCATGGCATAGACCTGTAATTCAGGCCACCCTCAAAAGAAGGACTTAAAACCCCCGCCCCAGGTCTCGCTAAGTCACGCCCCTGGCTTGGTCACAGGCAACAGGGATTGAAAAATTGAAGGTAAAAATCAACTTCTGTCAGCTGCAGGGGTGGGAGGGAGGATGACTTTCTCTCTGCAATGACACACACAAACATTAAATGAAACAGATTAAATATACCCATGCGAAGCGATGTTTTCACTGCTACCCACTGTGTTTCCTCATAAATTACCATGGCATTGACCTGTAATGCAGGCCACCTTCAAAAGAAGGACTTAAAAGCACCTCCCCCAAGGTCCCGCTAAACCACGCCCCCGACCCAGTCAGGTCATGCCCCTTCCCACTCCGCAGCCAATGGGGATTGAAAAAATGAAGGTAAAAAACCTACTTCTGTCAGCTGCATTGACTTTCTCTCTGCAACGACACACAGAAACATTAAATGAAATAGATTAAATATACCCAGGCGAAGCCGGGTCCTTCTGCTAGTATATGTAAATAAGAGATGAATTAGTCTAAAACATAAGTTATATTTATGGTAACCCCATTAAAGGGGTATTCCCATCTCACAAATGTAGTTTGTATAGTTAGTAATAGGCATACCAATATTATTACTAATAGAATGTATTGATATAAAATGTACCGTTTAGAAGATTTGCCTATTTATATAGGCATTGTCCCACACACATCAGTCAGGCCGTTGCCCCTAGTTACGGCCACAGCGGCCATGTAGTAGTGGTGCCGGCTTATTCTTGCTCAAACCCGCTCTCAGGTAACTGCTGTATTGTGAACGCACATTGCATAAGCATGTGGAGACATATCCTAGGGTTGTAGCATTTTTGTCTGCGTTTCCAAAACGCAGAGAATCGGATCCTGTTCCAAGATCAATTCATCTTCATGGAGCAGGATCTATTTATAAAGTCTGCGTTTTGGACGTATCCTGACCATTGCGTTTTGGACTGGTAGCGTCCAAAACACAGATGTGAAAGTACCCAAAGATGTGTCTCTGCATGCTCATTCAGTGTGTGTTCACAATACAGAGGTTACCTCAGAGCGGGTTTGAACAAAAGCAAACCGGCCACCACTACTACACGGCTGTGGTGGGCGTAACTAGGGGCAACGGCCTGACTGATGTGTGTGGAACAATGCGTATACAAATAGGCAAATCTTCTAAATGGTACATTTTATATAAATACATTCTATTAGTAATAATATTGGTATGGCTATATCTAACTATACAAACTACATTTGTGAGATGGGAATACCCTTTTTAGTCCAAATTGGATGCAATGAAACTCCCAAAAGGATTATATACAATATGATTATTAATATAATTGTGTTTTGAAAAGTATTTTTCATATGCAAGAAAATTAGCTATAAAGTCTGATTTCTGTACAATCAAATTGCAGCAGAATAGTTTCATAATGACATATCATTGTTAAATTTACAAAAGAAAAAAAGGGGAATTTCAGTCAGCACATCCCAGTGTGCAGGTGCACGTTGCTATAGCTAAATGCACAAGGAAAGGAAAATACATACAATGCAACGGCACACTGCTGACCAGATAAAGCACAAAATGCCATAGAGATATGAAGTATTCTGGAGCTAATGCTATGCTTGTTTAGTAAATTAGAGATTCTTGGCAAATATATTTTGTACAAAATTATCTGGTTCCGTCCACCAAATTGTCAAGGTGATCTCTGTAGAACGGGAACCTAACACTATTTCCTACCTGTTATGTGCCAACCTTGGCTTCCGTATTATCAGGGGGTGTTGGTTCCACATGCATGCTGGGTCCCTTCTGCCTTTTGCCATTTATGGTGCTTCAAAGGCCTCCACTAATACAGGGATGCAGGTACCAAGCATGCATGCCGAGTCCATTTGGCTTTATAGTTACACTAATTAAAATCAGCCTATGGGGCAGACGGGGCTAGTCAGGAGTGCATGACCAAATGGAGTAGACACACCTCCAGCACAAACTTACAAAGAAAAAAAGGGGAATTTCAGTCAGCACATCCCAGTGCGCAGGTGCACGTTGCTATGGCTAAATGCACAAGTAAAGGAAAATACATACAATGCAACGGCACACTACTAACCAGATAAAGCACAAAATGCCATAGAGATATGAAGTATTCTGGAGCTAATGCTATGCTTGTTTAGTAAATTAGAGATTCTTGGCAAATATATTTTGTACAAAATTATCTGGGCCCGTCCACCAAATCGTCAAGGTGATCTCTGTAGAACGGGAACCTAACACTATTTCCTACCTGTTATGTGCCAACCTTGGCTTCCGTGTAATCAGGGGGTGTTGGTTCCACATGCATGCTGGGTCCCTTCTGACTATTTCCATTTAAGGTGCTTCAAAGGCCTCCACTAATACAGGGATGCAGGTACCAAGCATGCATGCCGAGTCCACTCGGCTTTATAGTTACACTAATTAAAATCAGCCTATGGGGCAGACGGGGCTAGTCAGGAGTGCATGACCAAATGGAGTAGCCACACCTCCAGTACAAACTTACAAAGAAAAAAGGGGAATTTCAGTCAGCACATCCCAGTGCGCAGGTGCACGTTGCTACGGCTAAATGCACAAGGAAAGGAAAATACATACATACATAAAGCACAAAATGCCATAGAGATATGACCAACACCAACTGATTCTACGGAAGCCAAAGTTGGCACATAACAGGTAGGAAATAGTGTTAGGTTCCCGTTCTACAGAGATCACCTTGACGATTTGGTGGATGGGCCCAGATAATTTTGTACAAAATATATTTGCCAAGAATCTCTAATTTACTAAACAAGCATAGCATTAGCTCCAGAATACTTCATATCTCTATGGCATTTTGTGCTTTATCTGGTTAGCAGTGTGCCGTTGCATTGTATGTATTTTCCTTCCATTGTTAAATTTAGTAGAAGGTTTTGATCTAATATACAGTACATAGGGTATTTCTTCACTGGTTGAGGTCTATAAATAGGCTTTCAGCAGAAGTATGAACATTTTTAAAAGGCTACAGATTAAGCATGGTTATCATTGTTGCTAAAACACCAAACAGAATAGTCAAGCAAATGTTAACAAATCAACCTTTTTTCATTTATGACTCTTGTTTCTTTTAGGTTTTATGGGTTTTGTGGTTGTTATAATCATTAGTGAGATATTTAGCATTAAGTATGCTATTTGTGTATCCTTTTTGTTCTGGACCCATGTTACAACATCACTTATTGTTAGAGACGGCATTCAGATCCTAGTTTACAAATGTACTTATGCTTTTTGGGACTTGGTCCTACATTTTGGGTCTACATTTTGTGGATCATTGTGGACTCACTGTGTTGACAAAACAGATTTGGCTTGGGGCTATTTTGTAGAGCATTATCCTGGCCAGATCCCTGTTTTTTACCTTTAACCTCTATAAAGTGATCAGAGCTTGGCTGTTGGTGAAGCACCAGGTCACAATGTTCTGGATTAGTCGATAAATACGGGTGCATAATACCAAAGAAATGGCAAAACATAGTCAGTAACAGATGGAGGTTGGGTAAGGCAGAGTAAGTGAAAGTCCAGAGAACATTCCAAGGTCAGGTTTGCAGCTCAAGTAAAACATGGAGATCAGACAAAGTTAAGTTTAGGCAGCGTCAGATCAGAATCCAAGAAACAGGCAGATGTCAGTACCCAGGAAGACAAACAGAATCAGATTACCTTAGCAGGAAGTAGCAAACGAACCTTTTACTCAAGAACCTTCCCACATTGGTGAAGATCAGGGTACACGCACTGGTTATTTAAGAACCTGCAAGAAGAGACAGCAGTTACTCTAGCGATTGGGCCAGCTGGTAAGGAGAAGGAGGAGACCGTCAGGTCCAAGCTGCTGGCAAAAAGGAAAAGCCATAGTTACATAGTCAATATGGTTGAAAAAAGACATAAGTCCATCAAGTTCAAGCAAGGGATAGGTGGATATGTGAATCCCAGAAGGAAGTGAGACTCAGACTTCTACACATTTTCATAAGCATTAATGTGATTTTCTTTTAAGAATTCATTTAAAACTGGCTACTGTTCCTGCTATGACCCCGTCTGGAGGTAGTCTAGTCCACAGATTTACAGTTCTTATAGTAAAGAAGCTTTGTTGAATTTTTGAACTTTTTCTTCTCAAGATGGAGGCAGTGTCCCCTTGTCTTTTGATGGCATTTTATATGGAAATTTTTTTCATTTTTTTGTATGTCCCATTTTTATATTTGTATAGGTTGATCATGCCCCCCCCCCTTTAGATGTCTCATCTCAAGACTAAATACTCAGCTAAGAAACACAGAGAAGCACAAAAACAATCATGTTCTATCCTTGTGGCACTTCATAGAAGGAAAATAAGAGCTTTCAAACTTTTTTCATCTCCCTCTCTTCAATAATCCACTACCAATTCTGTTGACATAGATGTACGTTTTTCAGTATCCTAAGTCCTGTTGGTGCAATATTAAACCTGTTATAGCCATAACAGATGTTGCTAACACAATTAAAATCATTGGACAACACTGAGGAGACTGATATTCTCTTGATGAATATGTTTTTTCTGCAACCACTTTTTGTAATTAATTTGACAATTTAAATGATCAGCCCTGCTATATCTAAAGCCTCCTTAACAAGAACCCCATTTGTTAGGCTAGCTTGTTTTATAATTTGAACCTTTACTGAACCAAGCTATATACAGTCTAATACCTTAATGTACAGGACAATAGTTTAGTCATAGTGGTGCCATTAATTTGATAGTTATGGTTTGTACTATGCTAGACGCATGAAAAAAAATGGCCTAATGCAGTTTGGCCTATACACTAAGATTATAAAAAAAGGTTAGACTAGAATCTTTTAAAATTTAGAATGGTAGCTTATGAAAATGTACAGATATCAAGATCCAAGTAGAAAATGTATGGGTAATTTTATTAATTTTTTGTAGGTCATTATGCCATGTCTTCACAGGAAACTTTTATTATTCTGCTAATGGGGATATATTTTATGTGGCAACTAAAGCAATCTCTCATTTGCTGTAAACAGTTTGAAAAAATCATATTTATATTCATTAACCCTTTTATGTAAATTCATATTCACAAAAATATAAATATCTTCCTAGTTTACATTTTTGTGCTTTGTGTCTTACTTAAATTACTAGTCCATTGATAAAATAAGTTAATGTACTGTAGAAATGATTGACTTTTCCTTCTTCTTTAGTGATTGTATGAGAATTATAGATAACTCCCTTGTATTCTATAAAATACTCTGAATAATGTTTTCTGCTTATTCTAATGCAAATTCTGCTTATTGATGCACTGTCCTGTTGGAATAAAATATTTTATCATTTATACCCTTTTGCTTTATCAGGTCATATATTGAAGATGAAGTAAAATAGGCTAAACAACTATTTCAGTTTTAATTAGGCCTTAGTACATTGATTAGAGGTATATAACTGGAGGCTAAGTTCTACTACTCATTTATAGGTAGGAGCTTTTCTTGTGGACACCTCAAATTCCCTTTTGGCAGCAGCCAGTTTTTGCCGTAAATGGTGATTAATGATCCGGGGCAGATGGTCCTGCTCACACCCTGGCATCACCATGCCTTTTTTCGAGGGAGGCATAAAATGCCGGTTGTGAATTTAAAAAATGTAATGACCAGAGTTTTGCCATTTTTTAAAGCCAAAAAAGGACTAGTGAATTTGCCCCTTAGTATCTGGGATAAATGGGACAGAGGACATAACCTCATACAGGAATGAAACAGATGGAAATTAAGTTTTATTGAGTGATCGTGGATATTTGGAATCCATTTTAGACAATGCTTTACAGAAGGCATGGTCTTTGCATTGCTATGACTTGATCACTGGGAGAAGGACAATGGGGTAAAGAGGTCAACAAAACCTAAATTATATTTTATATCACATTCACTTATCCAAAGTATTACTAGCATTGTTTTGAAATACATAACTTTTATATGGCAATGGGATTTATCAATATGAGAGTTAAAGTGGAAGCCATATAAGCACTCACGTTGGGGCTGTTATTATTTCCAATTTCATTCTCCTGACCATGGCTCACAGGATCATATTGTTGTGTCCATGATAATTGAAAAGGTTGTCACATCACTTCAGAGGTATACATGAAGGAGACACTGATGGATTCAAATTCTCTGGCACTGAGAACATATACATACCATATAGAGGAGTGGAGTATGAAAGAAAAGTACTCAATAAGGAAGCATATTAGAAATTTGTGCTTAGCTCTAGGGTACCTTGAAGATTAAATCAGCATCATTATTTCATTTACCAGTACTGATGTTGACTGATGGAGAATCCGTGGCGTCTCCTCCTCCCTGTTCCGATGCATAGCGTACGCCGGAACTTTAAAGGGGGACAGCGGGCGAATGGAGCTGCGCCCTGCAAAACTAGTAAGTCCTCTGACCCTAGTCCCACATGCCCTCCTTAACGGGCTACATTGTTCGCAAAGTCTGGACCCATGAAAGGTCCTCTTTAAGGGAGTTTGACAATATCACATCTTCCTAAGGTGCCAATAATGGCAATATAGTGTTACATTTATTTTATTAGGCTGGGTTTCCACCTTCCTTTTTTCTGATGCAGTTTTTGAAGTCAAAATCAGTAGTGGTTTAAAAAATGGGTGAGATATCTGTCATTTACTCTCCCTTTATGATCCAATCTTGGTTTTGACTTCAAAAACTGCATAAGAAAAAACGGAAGGTGGAAATCCAGCCTGAAAACTTTAAAGCGGCTCTGTCACCAGGATCAACCCTATTAATCCAGATATACTGGCTGGGAGAGCTTATCATGTAGATTAAAACTATACCTTTCTTTTGTCTGTACATTAAACAGCTGCAGAGAAATCTGTGTTTTTATTTGTATGCAAATGAGCAATTTGAGCACTCAGAGCGGGGCTGAATTATCTGAGCACTGCTCTGTAACACCCCCTGTTCTCTGCACACGTACCCCCCCCCCTTCCATTGACTGACAGGGCTTGACAGCAGGCTGAGGGCAGAGCTGTGTCCTGGCTTATACATATCTATTGTATATACGTGTTTTATACACACTCTGTGCTATAGTTTCACCACACTAAGATCTGCTCAGTAAGCTGATATACATATTACTGCTATATTCATAGGCAGAATGTATTATTATGAAAACATCTGTGCTGTGAGTTTATATGCATAGAAAACCATATATATCTATGTGGTAATGCTATAGCTTAGAGTATAGTGATATGTCTTGAATATAGACGTCCCAGGGGAGGTATATGGGGTTTTTTTTCTATTTTTTTCTTTTATTATTTAAAACCATATTAAAAGGTTATATTATAATAAATAAATAATGTATTAATCATATAATAATAATAATAATAATAATAATAAGGCCTTACTATGTTGAGAATAGTGTTTGTTTTTCTAAAACCTGTTACTGCTTTATTCATAGCCACAATACATGATAACAAAGAAACTAGTGATGATCGAGTACCCCGATGTTCGGGTGCTCTGGTGCTCTGGCCGAACACTAGGTGGTGCTCGAGTGCTCGGCCGAGCACCCGAGCACAATGGAAGTCAATGGGAGAAGACCGGGCACCCCCTGCTCTGCAGAGGGGAGGGTGTTTGGTCTATAGGGAAACGTGAGAAAATGGTGGAAACACCACTGAAATGGTTAGCGAACAGCATGGGTAGGATGTCTGGATCCATCTTGGACACCGAAGTCACTGCTATTAACGATGATGTCCAACTATTACGCCACTTTTACGGAATGACAAAAATATCCCCCAAAACTCAAGATAACATCGATTTTACAGGAAATATTGTTAGGAAACATAGATTTACTTGTACGTAAAGCTCAAGTAGCAGCACGCACTCACCCCAATATTTTAAACTGTCAGATCAGCAGCATGCACTCGCCCTGAATGTTATACATGGTCAGCTCAGCAGCAGGCACTCGGCCCTAATGTTTTAGACGGTCAGATCAGCAGCAGACCCTCACCCCAAATGTTTTTGAGTGTCAGCAGCACTGAGTGTCAAGTTGTCAGGATGAGGACCAGAGTGAAGAAGTAACATAGTAACATAGTTTATAAGGCCAAAAAAAGATATCTGTTCACCCAGTTCGGCCTGTTATCCTGCAAGTTGATCCAGAGGAAGGCAAAAAACCCCTGTGAGGTAGAAGCCAATATTCCTCACTTTAAGGGAAAAATTTCTTCCTGAAGAGGAAGAGGAAGTAGTGGACGATGAAATCACTGGCCCAACATGGGAAGAGGGCAAGCTGAGCGAGGACAGCAGTACAGAGAGGGAGGGATGCACAGCACCGCAAGGCTGCAAGAGGCGTTGGGGTGGCAAAAGGGAGCAGACAGGCCACACCAACAAGTGTGGATGATAAAAGAATTGTCATTTGCAACCTGTGCCATACCAAAATGAGCAGGGGCATGAACACTAGCAACCTGACCACAACCAGATTGATCTTCATGGCAGCAAAGAACCCTAATAGGTGGGCCAAACGCCTGGATCCACAATCGGTGTCTGCGGGTCACACCACTTTCCATGTGTTACGTGCTAGCCAAGACGCAGGCCCAGATGCCTCCCACCCTGCACCTGGACCCTTGCAAGCACCATCAGCGAGCACATCCACTTCTGTGTCCCAGCGCAGCGTACAGATGTCCATACCCTAGGCCTTTGAACGAAAGCGCAAATAACCAGCCACCCACCCACAGGCCATAGCACTAAATGCACACTTTTGCAAATTGCTGGCGCTGGAAATGTTGCTGTTTAGGCTTGTGGATACTGAGGCTTTTCGCAGTCTGATGATGGCGGCTGTCCCACGTGACTCAGTACATAGCCGCCACTTTTTTTTGCCCGTGTGCCCTCACCGCCTTACACCAGCATGTGTCCCGTAACATAACCCGTGCCCTGACCAATGCAGTTACTGGGAAGGTCCACTTAACAACTGACACATGGACAAGTGCTTCTGGCCAGGGACGCTACATTTCCCTGACGGCACACTGGGTGAACGTTGTGGAGGCTGGGAGTGAGTCGTACCCTGGGATGGCACAGGTGCTACCGACACAAAGAATTGCAGGCCCTACTTCCATCAGGATTTCCGCCACCACCTACATTAGTGGCTGCAACCCCTCCTTCTCCTCCACCACTTCCATCTAGGAATTCTCATCTTGCAGCACCAGTCAGACTTCAGTCAGTAACTGGAAACAGTTTAGCATAGCGGTGGGGAAGCGGCAACAGGCTGTGCTGAAACTTATTTGCTTAGGTGACAAACAACACACCGCCACAGTGCTGTGGCAGGGTATAAGGGACCAGGCTGAGCTGTGGCTCTCTCCACTCAACCTACAACCAGGCGTGGTTGTGTCTGATAACGGCCGCAACTTGGTGGTGGCTTTGGAGTTCGGCAAGCTCACACACATACTGTCACCCTCAGGTGTGAAGGGAAAACCACACAGAGCGTAGGAGGGAAAGAGGATTAGGCCTGGAAACAAAGGAAGGTAGATGGACAGGAAATCATGACTCAAATCTTGATTGACTACCAATATGAACCGGCCTCAAAGGTAGGTGAGTTCATACACAGGAACCTAAACCAAACTGACCCTATAGGACCCTGTAACTAATGACAGGAATGAGTCTACCTGTTCCTCCAAGAGGAAGGACGAACAGCAGTCTCCCTCAGGCCAAACAACTGCTTCAACTTAGTGGTTCAGCGGTTTATCAAAACCTACACCAATTTGCCTGAGCTGCTGGTGAAGATGCCTATTTCCGAAAGTCACCTACAGCTTCCGCCAGTCTAGCAATGCTGCAGCAGCGCTTACACTTGCCAGCTCACTGACTGCTGTGCAACCTGAGCATGCGCTGGAACTCTACCTGATCACAATAAAGACAGACAGCGCTGCATGTGGAAAAAGGTTCTGATAAGCGGCCTAGTGTCACAACTAGGAGGGAAAAGTTTTGTAAAATGGTAAAGGAGTACCTAGCTGACAATGTCAACGTCCTCAGCGATCCCTCTGTGCCTTATAATTATTGGTTGTCTAAGCTGGACACATGGCATGAACTGGCACTCTACGCCTTGGAGGTGCTGGCCTGCCCTGCCCTGCCGCCAGCATTTTTCGGAGCGGTTATTTAGTGCTCTCAATAAAGACGAACAGCGCTGCATGTGGAAAAGGTTCTGATAAGCGCCCTACTGTCACAACTAGCAGGGAAAAAATTTGTAAAATGGTAAAGGATTACCTAGCTAACAATGTCAACGTCCTCAGTGATCCCACTGTGCCTTATAAATATTGGGTGTCTAAGCTGGACACATGGCACGAACTAGCGTTCTACGCCTTTAAGGTGCTGTCCTGACCTGCCGCCAGCGTTTTTTTCGGAGCGGTTATTTAGTGCCGCTGGGGGTATAATGCTGACAGGTTGACGCTAATCAAAATGAACAAGGCCTGGATTGCCCCTGACTTCGCTACCCCACCAGAGGAAAGCGGCTGAATATAAAGGAACTTTAAATGTGGCTTTTAAGGTGTATTGAATACACTGTATTTCCATGAACCCCTTCCTCTTCTGGTCCTCTTCCTCCAGCATATCAAACTGCTTATTAGGCTGCCCTCGCCTTTAAATATTTAAGAGGTTCACCAGCAGGCCCTCACCCCTAATTTTTTAACCTAAAAAAATTAACCTCACTCTGGTCCTCCTGATATGTTGACCTAACAAGAACCTGTCTTGCGCCACCCTCCAAACTAAGACATGAAGCTAGGAGTTTTGGATGACATCGTTTCTTGGGCTCTGCCAGCAGGCACAGTTTCACCGCACCCAGAGCCATCGCCTCTGCGTTCACCATCAGCAGCACGCCCACTTCCCCGTCCCTTTCTGCTCGCCTTGCGCATATTATATAGTATATATGCAACTTTGTCACAAGTACAGTAGTGCAGATTTTTATTAAGTGTATGATCAGAAAAATTTCACCAAATGTCAAATATTTAGAATGCACAAACATTATAGAGCAGCCGCAAATGAGGAACTGCGGCCTAAATTAACAGTAGAAAAAATACCAACGGATGTCAGGTATATAGACTTTTGAAAGGTTCTAATACACATGCTGTGCATGTACTTGTAGTGTCAGGGCACACTTGCGTTCTTTTTGCCCCAAAAGAAAAAAAAATGCAGCCAGATATAACAATGGACTTTTGTGTCTTTTGAACAGAAACACTAGCCCTACCTAGCCAAATCCTATCCCTACAGTATAGGTCCCTCCTTGTGCAAATGTTATACAGCAGACTCAGCTGAGGAACTGCGGCCTAAATTAACGGTAGAAAAAATAGCAACGGATATCAGGTATATAGATTACAGAACGGTTCTAATGCACACTCTGTGCTTGTGGTATTAGCGTCAGGCACACTTGCGTTCTTTTTGCCCCAAAAGAAAAAAAAATGCAGCCAGATATAACAATGGACGTTTGTGTCTTTTGAACAGAAACACTAGCCCTGCCTAGCCAAATCCTATCCCTACAGTATAGATCCCTCCTTGCTCAAGTTATACTGCAGATGCAGCTGAGAAACTGCGGCCTTAACGGTAGAAAAAATAGCAACGGATGTCAGGTATATAGACTACAGAACGGTTCTAATGCGCACTCTGTGCACGTGGTATTAGTGTCAGGCACACTTGCGTTCTTTTTTCCCAAAAGAAAAAAAAATGCAGCCAGATATAACAATGGACGTTTGTGTCTTTTGAACAGAAACACTAGCCCTACCTAGCCAGATCCTATTCCTACAGTATAGGTCCCTCCTTGCGCAAATGTTATACAGCAGACACAGCTGAGGAACTGCGGCCTAAATTAACGGTAGAAAAAATAGCAACGGATATCATGTACATAGACTACAGAACGATTCTAATGCACACTTTGTGCACGTGGTATTAGCGTCAGGCACACTTGCTTTATTTTTGCCCCAAAAGAAAAAAAAATGCAGCCAGATAAAACACTGAACAATTCACCTACCGACCAGTTGATCACAGGGTTGTGGTCCTGTAACCATGGCAGACCTAAAACAAGGTCGGCAGGTAAATCCTTTAATACAAGGAAGGAACAAGTCTCGGTATGGGTATATCCCAAAGGTCGCATTTATAATCTCTCTACTCCTGAACGTCAGTCCGTGAGGGATTATCTCAAAGAGAGTCTGGCCAAGGGTCACATCCGGCCTTCAGTTTCTCCCATGGGGGCAGGTTTTTTCTTTGTTGGTAAAAGGGATGGAGGATTGAGGCCCTGTATCGATTACAGGGAGCTCAATAAAATCACTGTTAAAAACAGATACCCGTTGCCCCTTATTCCTGACTTGCTGAATCAGGTCCAGGGGGCCTGTTGGTTCACCAAGCTGGATTTGAAGGGGGCATACAACCTAATCAGGATTCGTGAGGGGGACGAATGGAAAACTGCTTTTAATACCCCGGAGGGTCATTATGAGTACTTGGTAATGCCTTTTGGGTTAAGTAACGCTCCGGCAATTTTCCAAAACTTTGTCAATGACATTTTTAGACCATTTATTGGGAAATTTGTAATTGTCTATATTGATGACATCCTGATTTTTTCTGCAGACTGGGAGAGTCACGTATCTCACACCAGGCAAGTGCTGGAGGTGTTGCGTGAAAACAAGTTGTTCGTTAAAGGGGAAAAGTGTACCTTTGGTGTTCAGGAAGTGGCCTTTTTGGGATACATTCTCACCCCTTTTTCTTTCAAAATGGACCCAGTTAAAGTACAGGCCATTGTGGATTGGGTGCGACCTTCCTCTTTGAAGGCGCTCCAGCGATTTCTGGGGTTTGCTAATTTTTATCGTAAATTTGTAAAAAATTTTTCTGTGGTAGCCAAACCCATTACGGATTTGACTCGCAAGGGGGCTGATCTGGTCAATTGGCCCCCTGCAGCTATTGAGGCCTTTGAAAGGTTAAAGCAGTGTTTTATTAATGCTCCTGTGTTGGTCCAGCCTGATCAAAGTAAGCCTTTTGTAGTTGAGGTGGATGCGTCTGAGGATGGTGTGGGGGCTGTACTGTCCCAGGGGTCTTCCACCTTAACTAATCTTATGCCATGCGCCTTCTTCTCCCGCAAGTTCTCTCCTGCCGAGAGGAATTATGATATTGGGAATAGGGAGTTACTTGCAATCAAGTGGGCATTTGAGGAATGGCGTCATTTTTTAGAAGGGGCATTTCACCGCATTAGGGTCCTCACGGATCATAAGAATTTAATGTTTCTAGAATCGGCTAAGCGATTGAATCTTAGACAGGCGAGGTGGGCTTTGTTCTTTACTCGTTTTGATTTTTGTGTTACCTTCAGACCCGGGAGCAAGAACGTTAAGGCAGATGCCTTATCCCGAAGTTTCCAGGCGTATCAGCCTCCTGACGTCCCTCCTGAGCCCATCCTGCCAGCTGATATCATCGTGGCCGCTACCTCATCTGACCTCGCTTCTGAAATCTCGGCAGGACAACATCTTGCTCCCATTGGTACCCCCAATGACAAATTGTTTGTGCCGGCTCATTTGCGGTTGCAACTGCTGGGTGAGTGCCATAATTCTGTTTTGTGTGGACATCCTGGCATCAATGCCACCAAGGAGTTGGTCTCTAGGCAGTATTGGTGGCCGTCAATCTCCAGAGATGTTCAGGCTTTTGTAACTGCGTGTAACACTTGTGCCAGGTCCAAGAATTCCAAGACACGACCTATGGGTGAGTTACATCCTTTACCCATACCTACTAGACCTTGGTCACATCTGTCCATGGACTTTATCACGGATTTGCCGTGCTCTGAGGGTAAAACCGTGATGTTTGTGGTGGTTGACAGATTCAGCAAAATGTGTCATTTTATTCCTTTGTGTAAATTACCCTCTGCGAAGGTCTTGGCGTCCGTGTTCATTGATAATATTGTCAAAATGCATGGTGTTCCTGAGAATATCGTTTCTGATAGGGGAGTACAGTTTGTGTCTAGGTTCTGGAGGGCGTTCTGTAATAAGATTGGTATCTCTTTGTCCTTTTCATCAGCCTTTCATCCGGAGACCAACGGTCAGACTGAACGTCTAAACCAATCCGTTGAGCAATATCTCAGATGTTATGTTTCTGATAACCAGCATGTGTGGGCCAGATTCCTGTCTCTGGCTGAATTTGCAATTAATAATCGCGTTAATTCATCCTCTGGGATGTCGCCGTTTTTCTGCAATATGGGTTTTCATCCACGCTTTGGCTCCTGTTCCCCATCTGCGTCGGTTGTCCCAGAGGTCAATGATTTTTCTCAAGAACTGTGCACAGTTTGGGCACAGGTTCAGTCGAACCTGGAAAAGGCCCAAGGAGTTCAAAAAGCTAAGGCTGATAGAAAACGTTCTAAGGGTGTGAATTTTAAGGTTGGGGATAAGGTATGGTTATCGACTAAAAATCTCAACATGAGGGTACCATCCTACAAGTTTGCACCTCGCTTCATTGGTCCTTACAGGATCACCAAGGTTACAGGATCCCGCTGGTAAGGGTCCGGTGGCCCCTCGTGAAGGGGGGGGTACTGTCACACGAGGTCGGCGTCGCGCTCCCTCTGCACGACATCGCCGGACCTCTCCGCCCCCTAGAGACGAGCAATAGGGAATTGAAGTGCTGGTCTTGTCAGCCAGCACTTCATGAGTTAATTCTCTGTTTGGGTTTAGCCATGTGGTGCTGATCACACCACATGGCTACTTTACATATTGTTTGGACAGCTTGCTCCGCCTCAGGTCATGTGATGCTGGCCACATCACATGATCCTGGGCGGGCTATTTAAAGATGGCAACTGCCTCACTCAGATGCCTGTGATTAGTCTTCTGAGATCAGTGCTTTGTGTTGGACCTTGCTGTTGATTATTGGTATATTGGATTTTGGCTTCGGACTTAGACTACGCTTTTGCAATTCCCCTCGGTATTTGACGTGACCTCCTGTTCTTACTTGGCTTGCTGACTATTCTGCTGTTGTGTTTGTTCTGTCTGTGTTCGTCTTTCCCTGTGTTCCCTTCCCTTCCCTGTGCACGTACTCAGCATAGGGACTGTCTCCAAGTTACGGTTTTGCCGCCTAGGGCATCTACTGTAAGTAGGCAGGGAAAGAGGTGGGGTTCAGACAGGGCACACTATCCCTTGTTTCCCTGTCGTGACAACTTTTGTGTCTTTTGAACAGAAACACTAGCCCTGCCTAGCCAAATCCTATCCCTACAGTATAAGTCCCTCCTTGCTCAAATTATACTGCAGACACAGCTGAGGAACTGCGGACTAAATTAACGGTAGAAAAAATAGCAACGGAAGTCAGGTATATAGACTGCAGAATGGTTCTAATGCACACTCTGTGCACGTGGTATTAGCGTCAGGCACACTTGCAATCTTTTTGCACCAAAAGAAAAAAAAATGCAGCCAGATATAACAATGGACTTTTGTGACTTTTGAACAGAAATACTAGCCCTGCCTAGCCAAATCCTATCCCTGTCCCTCCTTGCGCAAATGTTATACAGTAAGACGCAAAAGAGGTATTGCAGGCTTAACAGCAGAAATAATAGCAAAGGATGTCAGGTATATAGTATACAGAGAGCATCATTCAGCATGCAGCAGCTGCACAGGTGGCGTTAATGGCAGGCCACCTAGCACTATTTTTAACACCCCCAAAATAAAATAAAAAGTTTGCCAGCAAGATATAATAGCCCTTAAAAGGGCTTTTGGATTTTTGAAACAGAAATTCTATCCCTGCCTAGCGTTCTTCTGTCCCTACTCTGTCTGTACCTGCTTGCAGCAGCTCTCCCTGCTCGGTATGATCCGGTCACATGTCACACTGTGCTTTATAGCACCCGATGACACGTTACCGGCCAGCCAATCACTTTAATGCCAGTAGCTAACATGGCTACTGGCATTACAGTGAATGCCAGCACCTTCCCGCACACTAATTGGCTAATTAGCATGCGGGCAGGAGACTCGAGCATGGCGCTCGAGTACACGTTTTGCCGAACACCGCGTGGTCACGAGCGCCGCCATGTTCGGGCCAATAGTGTATTCGGCCGAACATGTTCGCTCATCACTAAAAGAAACCAGTAATATTTATTAGCTTTCTAAAAAACATTATTCTCAATACGGTATAATTAGGACATAGACTTTTCTCTTGGGAAAAATGTGGAAGAAAAAACGTAAAAGTCTCTACTAAGACTCAAACCTGGGATGTCTACATGCAAAACCAGTTTCTTACGCTCTAAGCTATAGCATTATAGACATAGTACCCTTGTCTTCATAATCATACATTCTGCCTGTGAATAAAGCAGTAATATGTATATCAGCTTACTGAACAGATCTCAGTTTGGTGAAGCGCTAGCACACAGTGTGTATAATACACATATATAGAGTAGATATGTATAAGCCAGGACATAGCTCTGCCCTCAACCTGCTGTCTAGCCCTGTCAGTCAAGAGGAGGGGGCCGTGTTACATAGTAGTGCTCAGAATATTCAGCCCCGCCTCTGAGTGATTTAACTGCTCATTTGCATACAAAAAAAACAGATTTCTCTGCAGCCATTTGCCATACAGACTAAAGAAAGGTAAAGTTTTAATCAGCATGATGAGCTCTATCAGCCAGTATGAATGGTTTAATATGGTTCATCCTGGTGACAGAGCCTCTTTAAGCCTGATTATATTGATTTTCTTCAATTCAGCTGAATCAATTTTCTAAAATTGAATGTACTCCAGGAAAGAGACAGATGCACACTTAGAGGAGTCCTCCAAGTCTGTGCTGATCTGTAATTGCTGACTATCCTCAAAAAGCCCATCCTTGCTAAAAAGCGGAGCAGAGCCAGCAGCATATATTATTTGACTTGCAGAAGGAGCAGCAAAAGCGACAATCAGGTTCAGGACAGACGAGGGCACAGAGGCAGTCCCTGGGCCATACTACCAAAGCGTGGTTCAGAGGAAACCACTGATTCCCGGCTGTGTGTATCTGTTCTCACTTGAGATGATGTTGAAGAGGGGGTCAACCATTCCAATACAGCTGGTTTGTTGGTCATGACCAAAAAAAAACATGACCACTGGAAGACAGTGGCAACTCGTGCACTATGGTTGGGATTATGCAGATGCTATGGTATGCTCTGAGAATCCCAGTATACCCTTTTGCTAAAAATCATATTTCCAATTGGTCTTTATTAAAAAAAAATATTGAGCCATTCGGTCACAAAAGGTTAACTGTTTTTCTAGCTGTGTGACTGGTACTTTCACTTTCACTTTGTGCCGTCATCTAATAAACACTGATTTAAGCCACATTCTTATAAGTAAGATAAGAACTGAGTTATAATGAGTGTTTATAATGTCAGAGAGCAGAAATAATGAGCTTGTCAGCTCCCCGACTGATGGAAAAGAGAGAAATTCCAGAGGCTGTTACTAGAGCATCTCAGCTCAGTACAGAAAAAAGGGTTCCATATGGTTAATAAAGATTAGAGATGAGCGAGTAGTGTTCGATCGAGCCGGTATTCGATCGAATACTACGCTATTCGGCGTACTCGATTTCAATCGAGTATAACGGCGATGGCGCACTGAGAATTCGTTTCCCCTCCCACCTTCCCTGGCGCTCTTTTTCCACCAATCAACATGCAGGGGGGGTATGACAGGCACGCTGAGCACGCTGGCAGCGCGAAAACAGCGTCTACATGGATTGGCTGGAAAAACCATGTGACCTCGAATCATAAAAACTCAGCTCTTCCTGCTCGTACGCATATGCTGCGTGAACTTAGTCAGGGACAGAGGCTGGAGAAGGGAGAGACAGATTTTAGCTGTTGGACAGGCAGGAGCGTGATTAAAAGCCCTTATCAGGGCTACTACAGTGGACTTCAGTGATAGCTTTACTACAATATAGACTTTACAGAGAACGGCTGCTGTATTCAGGGATAGCTGCTGGAGTAGGGACAGAGAGAGGCATTAGTGGTGTATTAGGTGCTCTGCTACATACCAAACTATATTTGGCACTACTGTTCAGCGTTCTTTTAGGCTGAAAAACCCTGTTATATAACTAGTGTGTATATGCACCATCTGATCTGGCAGTATACGGCTGTGAATTTTATTTTATTTTTTTAAATACAGTTTATTTGGCTCTAGTGTTCTGGGTTCTGTGTGCCTGCAAATACCCTTTTTGTATACCAGGTGTAAATACCCACCGTCTGTTCTGTTACTACACGGCTGTGTACTTTGAAATATACAATATCTAGGCCATTTAATAGGCCACTGTACTGTGCGTTCTCTTGTTAAATTATCTCACATACCTGGTGTAAATACCCACCGTCTGTTCAGTTACTACACGGCTGTGTACTTTGAAATATACAATATCAAGGCATTTTAATAGGCCACTGTACTGTGCGTTCTCTTGTTAAATTATCTCACATACCTGGTGTAAATACCCACCGTCTGTTCAGTTACTACACGGCTGTGTACTTTGAAATATACAATATCTTAGGCATTTTAATAGGCCACTGTAACTGTGCGTTCTCTTGTTAAATTATCTCACATACCTGGTGTAAATACCCACCGTCTGTTCAGTTACTACAACGGCTGTGTACTTTGAAATATACAATATCTAGGCATTTTAATAGACCACTGTACTGTGCGTTCTCTTGCTAAATTATCTCACATACCTGGTGTAAATACCCACCGTCTGTTCTGTTACTAACACGGCTGTGTACTTTGAAATATACAATATCTAGGCATTTAATAGGCCACTGTACTGTGCGTTCTCTTGTTAAATTATCTCACATACCTGGTGTAAATACCCACCGTCTGTTCAGTTACTACAACGGCTGTGTACTTTGAAATATACAATATCTAGGCATTTTAATAGGCCACTGTACTGTGCGTTCTCTTGTTAAATTATCTCACATACCTGGTGTAAATACCCACGTCTGTTCAGTTACTACACGGCTGTGTACTTTGAAATATACAATATCTAGGCATTTTAATAGGCCACTGTACTGTGCGTTCTCTTGTTAAATTATCTCACATACCTGGTGTAAATACCCACCGTCTGTTCAGTTACTACACGGCTGTGTACTTTGAAATATACAATATCTAGGCATTTAATAGGCCACTGTACTGTGCGTTCTCTTGTTAAATTATCTCACATACCTGGTGTAAATAACCCACCGTCTGTTCAGTTACTACACGGCTGTGTACTTTGAAATATACAATATCTAGGCATTTAATAGGCCACTGTACTGTGCGTTCTCTTGTTAAATTATCTCACATACCTGGTGTAAATACCCACCGTCTGTTCAGTTACTACACGGCTGTGTACTTTGAAATATACAATATCTAGGCATTTAATAGGCCACTGTACTGTGCGTTCTCTTGTTAAATTATCTCACATACCTGGTGTAAATACCCACCGTCTGTTCAGTTACTACACGGCTGTGTACTTTGAAATATACAATATCTAGGCATTTTAATAGGCCACTGTACTGTGCGTTCTCTTGCTTAAATTATCTCACATACCTGGTGTAAATACCCACCGTCTGTTCTGTTACTACACGGCTGTGTACTTTGAAATATACAATATCTAGGCCATTTAATAGGCCACTGTACTGTGCGTTCTCTTGTTAAATTATCTCACATACCTGGTGTAAATACCCACCGTCTGTTCAGTTACTACACGGCTGTGTACTTTGAAATATACAATATCTAGGCATTTTAATAGGCCACTGTACTGTGCGTTCTCTTGCTAAATTATCTCACATACCTGGTGTAAATACCCACCGTCTGTTCAGTTACTACACGGCTGTGTACTTTGAAATATACAATATCTAGGCATTTTAATAGGCCACTGTACTGTGCGTTCTCTTGTTAAATTATCTCACATACCTGGGTGTAAATACCCACCGTCTGTTCAGTTACTACACGGCTGTGTACTTTGAAATATACAATATCTAGGCATTTTAATAGGCCACTGTACTGTGCGTTCTCTTGTTAAATTATCTCACATACCTGGTGTAAATATACCCACCGTCTGTTCAGTTACTACACGGCTGTGTACTTTGAAATATACAATATCTAGGCATTTTAATAGGCACTGTACTGTGCGTTCTCTTGTTAAATTATCTCACATACCTGGTGTAAATACCCACCGTCTGTTCAGTTACTACACGGCTGTGTACTTTGAAATATACAATATCTAGGCATTTTAATAGGCCACTGTACTGTGCGTTCTCTTGTTAAATTATCTCACATACCTGGTGTAAATACCCACCGTCTGTTCTGTTACTACACGGCTGTGTACTTTGAAATATACAATATCTAGGCATTTAATAGGCCCACTGTACTGTTGCGTTTTCTTGTTAAATTATCTCACATACCTGGTGTAAATACCCACCGTCTGTTCAGTTACTACACGGCTGTGTACTTTGAAATATACAATATCTAGGCATTTTAATAGGCCACTGTACTGTGCGTTTTCTTGTTAAATTATCTCACATACCTGGTGTAAATACCCACCGTCTGTTCAGTTACTACACGGCTGTGTACTTTGAAATATACAATATCTAGGCATTTTAATAGGCCACTGTACTGTGCGTTCTCTTGTTAAATTATCTCACATACCTGGTGTAAATACCCACCGTCTGTTCAGTTACTACACGGCTGTGTACTTTGAAATATACAATATCTAGGCATTTTAATAGGCCACTGTACTGTGCGTTCTCTTGCTAAATTATCTCACATACCTGGTGTAAATACCCACCGTCTGTTCAGTTACTACACGGCTGTGTACTTTGAAATATACAACTATCTAGGCATTTAATAGGCCACTGTACTGTGCGTTCTCTTGTTAAATTATCTCACATAC